>JAOXOE010027327.1:0-18690 GCA_028565055.1 Phoeniculus purpureus
CCCCCCCAAACCAAGGTGGTTTCATTCTAGCCATGCAAATATGTATGTGAGCAAGAGAGAAGCAAGATCAGAGAGAAAAACTGGATTTGGTTATGACACAGGCTTTGGTGCCAGAGATGTGGATTTACTCTTGGCTCTGCCAGAGATTGCTTCTATAACCTTGAAGTAGTTATGTTCAGCTTGGTGCCCACAGCTGCCCGTCTGCTAGAGCTGAGCAAAACCCTAGTTTGTTTTGCTATTAGCTGCATGGGGCTGGGACAACTTCAGAGTAAAAAGGAGCTTTTCAGCTAACAGGAACATCTAAGTGCTTAGGCCATGTAGTAATGGTGGGAAATGATGGCAATTCGAGCTAGGGGAGGGCACAACCACCGTTTGCACAGCACCACGCACACCATGCTTGATGTGCCCCAGTCTCCCGAGTGCTACTGTAATGCAGACAATGGGCTGCATTCACCGAGCAGCTCCTCAAATTTCCTGTGGATATCCCCAGCAAATCTGTATTTAAATAAGCAATAGTTTCTTAATCCTGGGCTGCAAGTTGCTAGGGAAATTTGTACTCAAGGTGAATGCTGAGGTTAGAGATGTTGATCTGCTGAGAAGCAGCTTGCCATCCAAATTATTTCCATCTGTTTGCATTGTGCCCCTTCTCCTGATGAATAAACCAAACAGTTTAGCTTTTGGCTATTTCCTTCTGGACTCTCGAAAGCTACCTGCTCTCAAAAGCATGATTTGGTGTCTTTATGTGCTTTAGGCTGATGCTTTTACACTTGTCTTCAGCCAGTGAAGAAAACTGCCCCTAAATAAAAGGGCAGTGGAAAAAAATGGAAAGGCAGAGTGAGTAAATGAAAAAATCTGTTCATCTTGAGTTATTCAAAGCACAAACATGTTTTGGTGATGCATTTTGGATATGCTAGAGCTTCTTGACAGTTGTGTAGCTTTGCACTATCTTTTTTTCCACTTCTTCTTTGCCAGAATTGCCAGAGCCATGGCATTTAGTAAAACATTTATGAGCTGGTGTCTAGTTATCTCTGTATTTCTTGTCATATCTATCTGGAAACTTCAGCCCAAATCAGCCAGCACATGGGTCAAACCTGTGTTTCTGGGGCTGTGGGTAACATATTCAACCCCAGTCTTCACAGAAACAGAATCACAGAATCACTGAGTCTGGAAAAGCCCTCTGAGCTCATCCAGCCCTGCCCCTGACCTAACAGCACCACACTGGCCAGACCAGGGCACTTACAGGGCCACAGCCAGTTTCTCCTTCAACATCTCCAGGGATCAGGGGGTCCACTACCTCCCCGGAAGTGAAAACACATTATACCCTTTCTTGTAAGTTACTCTATTTAGCGGCTTCTGGTTGCATCAGGGAAGGTTTAGATTTGATCTCAGGAAGAAGTTCTTTACCTAGAGAGTGGTTGGGCTAGGGCGCTTGAGGCTATGATGTAGGGGTTGGGGAGATGTTGGGCTGAGGACTGGACTTGATCCTGGCAGTCCTTTCCAGCCATGATGACTCTATGATTAGTGCTGAGCTCTGAAGGGTGGGTTTTACATGATGCCAGTTGCCCAGATGTACACGTTACCTTAAAAGAAAAGTAATTGATTTTTAGCCAACAGGGCATAAGAAAGATTAGGAATGTGCAGCACAGTTTCTCATCACTTCAGCGGAGGCAGATGTTTCTCTTCTGGTTCAACCTTCATTTTCCTTGCATGAAGAACAAGTTCTTTAAAATCAAATAAATATCCCTTTGAGAAGAGCTCCCACTGTTATTCTTTACATTAACTCTTTTGTAGCTAAGACAGAACTTAGCTTGTTGATTTTTATTGCAAAAAAGGAATGAAAGAACGACTGTAGCATACTTTTTGTGTATAAACTGCCTCAATTATGCTCAAGAGCTGGTCAAAAGGATAACAAGAGCAGCAACAAAATCTCTGACGCAACCTGAATTCTCATTACTTGTTCTGGGTAGTGCAAATCTGAGTAAAAATTCTTTCATCTTGCAGTTAAGATTTCCTTTAAACATTCATAATTGCAAACATAGCAGCAGAGATTTCACATTTATAAAGGCAGCAGAAAGGGCAATTGGATCTGCTAGCAGTAGCCTACAGTGCTAGGAGACAACAGGATGCCATTCACCTCCTCAGGCACTGGGACCAAAACGATGGGCTTAGAAAATGCTACAGTACAGAGAAAAAGGTGTAGAGTGTCTAATTTCAGGTTCATACTGTCCCACTGGGAATGTCCCTGAGACTAATGCAGCTAATTCCATGCTCTGCAGCCCCTGTTTCCCAGGGAATAGGGCTGAAGTGTTTACCAGGGCAGAAAGCCTGGCTGGGGGGAGTATCTGTGTGTGGCTGGGAATGGGCACTCTGAGATCTCTAGGGCCTACTGAAGCAAGGCCAGAGGCTGGGGGTCAATGGTAAGGTAACCCTGGCCAGAGTTTGGAAGTAGTCGTTTGTCTTCATAGAGCCTGACTGATGGGAAATGTGGACAAAAGCCTTTATGAACCTCTGCCTGCCATATGTAGCTGTACAAGGCTACTGGGGAGACTGGCCTGTTTACTCACCAGGTCTGCAAGAGGCATTTGGGTCCTAAGTTAATAAATCAACATGGTCACCCCTTTCCACAGGATAAAGGAGTGGCTGGGGAATTGTGGAAACTTGTATCTGAAGCATATCTGTGTTTGGACATGATGGGATCGATGAACTCCACCATTTTCCTCTTATCCCTGCTCTGTGCTGAGTGCTGGGCAATGAGGACTTTCAGATTCCCCACTGGGAAATCTTGGGGCAAAGGAGAAATGTTAAAAGCAGAGGCTGGTAAAAAGTGTCAAGGAGGGCTGAGACAGCAGTTGCCTCTCAGGAAGTCTGTTGTAGTCAGCAAAGCAGAACTGATGTGCTGAAAGATATGACATTCCTTGCATGTACTGAGTCATGCTGGGAGCTTGGGCCAGACAAAGCAAGATTTAGTGGTTTAATAGTTAATGGACAAAGTGCATGTGGAGTCAAGACTAAAACCACATCATCCAAGCAAGATCAGACTTGAGTGGTTCAGCCAGCAGACCTACGCAGCCAGACGGTTACGGCTTGTGAGACCCTTCCCAAGAAACCTGTGTTGGATTGAGATTAAGATGGCAGGTAAACCAAAGGTTTTTCTGGAGGAGAAAGAGAGCTTTTTGCATTTAGGAACCACAGGTGACTCTTCAGGGCTACCTGTGATTTATTGTTGCCACATTGTGTGAGTGAGAGGCTTGCAGCCCACCCATGTGCAACCTTTCCCTGCTATAACAAAGGGAAGAACACAAAACATGAGTGAGTCACACATGTCCCTACTCAGCTGACTTCTTCCTCACTTTGTGATCAGCGCTGTGCTGAGCTCCACTGTCGCCTGAAGGAGGGTTTGGTGACAAAGTACTGAGTCTGTTGGGACATATGAGGACATTTATGTGCCCTTGCAGAGATGTGTGGCACAGAGGCCAAGTGCCTCAGTTAGCCTTTCAAATGAATCTTTATCTATTCTCCTCATAGAAGAACTTCTCATGCTGGTTATAGTTTTAGGGTGAACATTTACACTATTTCCCCCGCCTTCCCACATTTCCTTCTGAACTTTCCTAAAGGCCCAGGATTTTGTCCCACTGGCAAGTTCCTAGCATCTGGGTATCAATCCTGCTGATCAAGAGGAACTTGGAGCTCAGTTGCTCTATTCTGCTCAGTGACAGTATTTCACACCTGGGGCTTTCATGTGTTCTCACCTGAACTTCTAGTACACTCTAGCCCCATGCAAACAGAGGCCACTTCATTTTTCATTGAACCTGGTCTGGTGAGAGGTGTCACTGCCCATGGCAGGGGGTTGGGACTGGATGAGTTCTTAGGTCCTATCCAAACCAAATCAGTCTGTGTTTCTGTATGGGGATGACTGATCTGCTTTTCGCATGATTAGCAATAAGCCAGGCTCAGAGTTTGGGTTCCTGTCACCACTGTCTCAAAGGCAGTGTGTGAAGTCACACTGTGTGAAGCAGAACAGGAGATAGTTGCATCTGCTACCTTTTCTGAGGTAGCAACTGAGACACCCAGTTGTGTGTACACAATATAAAAAGAGTAGATCTTCACTTGTTTTCTTGTAGAGAAAGGTAAAAAATTGTGGTTAAATAAGCTGTTTTCCTTCAGAAATAAGTATTTGTGATGATTCAAATTTCTTTCAGTCCAGTGTAGAGCAATGATGATGAAGGAAGTGGAGCACTTCCCTGATGAGGAAAGGCTGAGGGAACTGGGTCTATTTAGCTTGGAGGAGACTGAGGGGTGACCTCATTAATGTCTATTAATATGTGAGGGGTTGGTGTCAGGAGAATGAAGCCAGGCTCTTCTCAGTATCATCTAATGATAGGACAAGGGGCAATGGGTGTAAGCTGGAACATGGGAGGTTCCATATAAATATGAGAAGGAACTTCTTCCAAATGAGGGTGATGGAGCAGTGGAACAGGCTGCCCATGGGGGTTGTGAAGTCACCTTCTCTGGAGACGTTTAAAATCCTCCTGGATATATTCCTGTGTGACTTGTTGTTGGTGGTCCTGCTGTGGCAGGGGGATTGGACTAGATGATCTTTCAAGGTCCCTTCCAATCCCTAATGTTCTGTGATTCTGTGATTATGTGATCTGAGGCTCCTGTGTGTGGACGTGCCTGTGTATGTTTAAACCTGGGTAATTTCTGGCAGAAAACAATAATCTTGCATAGCAAGTGTGAAGTGCCTTGAAAGCAGAGTTGTGTTTGCCTACCCAGGGAGGCTTCCCAAAAGTTTGTAACTGGTTTGTAACTGGTGCAGCAGAGCTGTGCAGGAAAGCTGGAAAGGTGCCATGCTCCAGGTTTGTTTACACACCGAGTCTTTCCAGCTATCTGAAGTCCAGTGCAATATACTGAAATGCCTCATCTGACCTCTTCTGAAATAGGGCATGTGGCTGGGTTTGTGAGAGCTGCTATCAAGAGGCAGTTCTCCATAATCTTACCATTAAAACTCTCCATCTGGTGTTATATTGCCCCTATGTATGTTTAATACTGTGAGGCCGTGATAACTCCCACTCTTCAGAATCCAGGATCGTTTCTGTGGAATTTAGCAGAACATCTTTGGGTGTTGCCTCAGCTGAACTAAAAATGGACATAATTCTTTTTCTCCGGCATCAAGGGGGAATATTTCAAGTGTTTTCTAGAAGTCACTTCTGTACCACTCCATCAGTTTAGGTCATTTTCATCCTAAAGGATATTTGTCCAGTGCAGAGCCACAAAGATAATGAAGGGAGTGGAATATCTCCCTTATGAGGAAAGGCTGAGGGAGCTGGGTCTCTTGAGCTTGGACAAAAGGAGACTGAAGGGCGACATGCTCCTGTGTGACTTGATCTAGGGGATCCTGCTGTGGCAGGGGGATTGGACTGGATGATCTTTCAAGGTCCCTTCCAATCCCTAATGTTCTGTGATTCTGTGATTCTACTGAAGAGAGTAGTGCTGAAGCAGAACAGGTATAGGGTGTTCTGGAACTGGAGGAAGTTCTTTAGCAAATAAATATCTTATTAAACCTTAACACACTTCACTTAGTGGGCAAAAAGTCCATGCCCAAAGATCTAAAAAAAGTATTCTGTTCTGTGGGGAAGGATATTATATTCAATAAATCATATGGAACTATTTATCAGCAATCACTTCTTTAGCTTTTCCACAGTCTTCAGTTTCAAAGCACATTTTGAAGTGACTGAAGTTTGTACAGAGCAGTTTATTTAAAAAATTATTTTAGGAAAATTACCTCAGGGTTGATTGTGTGTTTATGAAGGATTTCTCTTTTGTTTTCTTTTTCTTTTTTAAAATATTAACATAATGTAAGAAAATGGCTTTATTAAGAACAGTGGAAAAATGTGTAGAGAAACAGACAAAAACGTTGTGGCAGACAGTCTACAGTGGGAAAAGTTTTACTTGTCATGCAGTCACAAATGACAAAGTCAGCGGAAAGACTCTGATCTCAACGGGCTTTGAGTTAGGGTCTTTACCAGCGTGGGGCTGCTCACTGTACAGTCTTGAGCTGTTTCTGGTTATGTTGACATCCTACTTAGTGAATGTGTTTAGATTCCTCTGTTTTTCTCCACTACTATTATCAGCGGTTGTTTTTATTAACCTCATTTACCTACCTCACCCGCTTTCCTTGCTGCCTTCTTGACCTGAGTCCTCTCCTGATCTTTAGTCAAGAATGAAATCAAAATCCTCAGGTGTCAAACAGATGGTTTTTACTCTGCAGAGATAGTTGCGTGATCCCTTGCAAATCCACGCTGGCCATTTTGGGTTCCTGACATTGCTCATTCCAGGAACAATGATGGTCTGCTGCAGTTTAATTATGATATGTCTCAGCACACAACACAGCGTGGTGCTCATAGTGATGACTGGGTGATTTGCTAAGTCATTATGTCAATCTGATTGTGAGTGTCGGGTATGTGCTTTGCAATCAACTGGATCATGCCTTTTTCCAGAGCTGTCAGTCTTTTTATGGTGAGCCCACACATTGCAGTAGTGCTAGCTTTTTTACTATAGATCATTGTGAACTTTATGGTTGTTTTGATTTCTTAAATGAAACTTAGTGTTTTCCAGATACTTGGCAAAGAATCACAGAATCATTTTGGTTGGAAAAGACCTTTAAGATCATCAGCCACTAACCTAGCACTGCCAAGTTACTACTGAATCATGTCCCTCAACACCACATCTACACATCCTTTAAGTACCTTAAGGGACGGTGACTGCACCACTTCCCTAGGAAGCCTGTTCCAACATTGGACAATCTGTCTGAATCATGCTGTTATGCCATGGGCTTAGCTTCGGGCTTTCGGAGCTGTACAAGCTGTACCAGCGGGGGCCGTGCTCCTCCCAGGTAGAATCAATTCTCTGCCTCAGCAAAATACTGTATGAAGCCTACTGACTACCCTTGGAGCTAGGAAAGGATCAGGGAAGCAATGTCTGTTCAGGTCATGGCACATGCAGGGCTGGAGGTGCCCTGTACATGATGGGATGTTGAAATGCAGTTTGGATTCCATACAGACAGTCAGGGCCCTTTCCCAGGCATCCACAGATGATGAAAGGGAAACTGTTTGCAGTAACTTGGAATGGATTAAGTAGACAAAACAAGAATGTTTGAATAAAGTAGTAGTCACAGCTCTTGTGTAGACAGTAAACAATGGTTTATTGACAATAAACTCTTGCTCTGATGGTAAAATGTCTTAAATCATTTATTTCCTGAAAGACTCAGGCAGGGTGTCTTTGGTCACTCACACATGTTTTGTACTTTATCTCAAATCAAAACATCCTGATTTCCAGTCTCTGGAACACATTACTTGTCCATGCTTCCTCTGTTTGCATAAAAGGTGGCAATCCCAGCTACGCACTCATCAAGGCATCTATGTTTTAAGGAAATGCTGGGGATAAATGAAGATCTGTGCAGCAGAAAACATCCTTGGACTGAGCTTGACAGAAGGGAGTTCTTAGTTCCTTTCTAAGCGGACTTTGCTATGATTGCTGTGAAGGAATAGAGTGGTTTATCTCTCAAGTAGGAGCCTCCCATCTCTTATGTGGCATAGTTAAGCTTATTGACTCCCAGACACATCCACCTGATCTCCTGCTGATCTCTACATGCCCCAGCACCAAGCACTCAGATGTAGCCACACGGGTACTCCCTCTAATATTGTAAAAAAGACTCAGAAAAAGACATTCTTCTAGAGGTATTGGAGGGATCTGATCATTCTGACAGCATTGACTTTAATAGTGATTGCACAATTGCGTATGCTAACAAGTCTCATGGGAGAAGAGAGGGGATGTTCAGAGAATAAACCCAGGAAAACAGAACTCCATTGCTTCTACCCATGCAAGGACAGATGTTTGAGGGAGACAGACACGGGCACACTGGATGCTTTCTGGAGCTCCAGCACAGGTGCTGTGCAGGTGCCTCATGCAGTGGTGGAGCTCGACTCTGAGTCTGTTTGTCAGGAGGAGATCACAGGACTGGGCTGGAAAAAGCAGTGTGCAGTGGGAAGGCAGTGGGAAGGGACCAGAGTAGGGGCTGTCTCCACTCTTCCTCTTATAAATGAAACCCTTAATCGAAGTCTTGCCTGTGGTCCTGTATAACCCAAAACCTGGGCTGGTCATTTCAAAAGTCTTTCTTACAGCCCTCAGCATTCAAATGACTCAAATCTGTGGTACTTCCAGATTTCTTCTTCCAGTGAGGGACTTGCTGTGACTCTGTCTCAAGGGTCCTGGCCTCAGGAGGTGAAGATTGCTAAGCACTATGTCAGCTGTATCCGAAGTGGTTTTTGTTTAACAGTCTCCGCTGCTGTTTATATTTTCTAATGTGCTGCGGCTGGCGTTTGTTGCTATTAAAACTTCATTTGTTTGGAGGATCTTTTCAACAAACTGAAATCTAATAAATCATGAGTAAAATATTTATTATTTCAACTGGATAAGAAGGAGAGGGGGGAGTGGGCGAATTTGTGTTCCTCCAGCAGCACGTTAAATGGTAGACCACGGGGGTGTGTTAGCCACAAGACTTTTTCCACAGAAGAACAATTGGTTGGCTGGACAGCAGTGGTTGAGTGACAGCTTCAAATTTGGAAGTAGAAGTGGAGCAGAAATACTCTGAGTACTCCAGCTTTATCCTGTCTATCCATGTAATCACATCCACAGTTGATGGTAGTGAACTCAGGGCTTCCGGATTACAATTGTCAGAAGTACAAGGCTCTAAAGCCTGAGTTAGAAATCCTGGGGTAATAAACTGGTCCCACTTACGCCGGTGACAGAGCTGCTATTGTCTGAGGTCAAGACTTCACTCCAGGTCTGGTTTAGTTCACACACAGTAGCAGACTCTAAACTGTTCATTCCACTGTAGACTGCATGCAGCAGCGAGAGTGCTGGTCCCTGAGTGCTATTTTATCAAGGTTTCTGGGTGATCTGGGGTTCCCTGAACGGGAAAGCTCTGGGGAGCTGTGAGGCAGCTGCTGGGATTTGGTACTCTGATGGCATTACTGGACAGACACTGTGGCAGGGGCAGACTCGGACCTCTTTAAGGGAAGTGAAAGCGGAAGTCACACTCAGAGTGCACGCAGCAGTGAGAGCACCAGCTGCTTTAGCCGCCAGGGGCCAAAAAAAAAATGATAACCACATGGCAGCAGAGGAAGACCAGACTACAGTCACCACTGCATATGGATGTAGGAACTCAAACAGAGGTCCCCCAACAAGATAAGTCAGTGCATGTGACAGGCTGCCAGGAATGTAACACTCTCTCGAGTTCTCCTGTCTGTGTACAGTGCAAGCAGATGGATTATCTGCTTAATCAAGCAGCACATCTGCAAGATCAGGTTGAAAAGCTGCAAGCGGCAGTAGAAAGGCTCAAGAGAATTGGAGAAGCTAAAATAGAGGTAGACTGGCAGAGCCAGTCTGGACAACAGCCAGATAAGAGCCAGGAACAAGGAGCCCAAGTATCCTGTACCTCTCAGATGGAGAACAGAAGCCCAAGCAGAAGGGGTGAGTGCAGCCGTGGCAGAAGGCGAGAACTAAAGCTAGGTTTAGTTTTACCTACAGTGTATTTAAAGAAGCCCCTTTTGTTGCCCTTGACCTCTCTTGCAAGGTTTAATTCCAAGGAGGCCTTGGCTTTCCTAGCTGCATCACTACATTCTCTCACCAGAGCCTTATAATGACCCCAAGTGGCCATCCCCTCCTCCCATGACCTATAGACTTTATTCTTCCTCTTCAGTTTGCCCAGCAGCTCCCTGTTTAACCATGGTCTTGCTGAATGGCAGACTGTGCTGCCATTCAGCGAGACGTGGACAGGCTGGAGAGCTTGGCAGTGAGCAATTTAATGAAATATAACAAGGGTAAGTGTAGAGTCTTGCATCTGGGCAAGAACAACCCCAGGAACCAGTATAGGTTGGGGACTGACCCGTTGGAGAGCAGTGTAGGAGAAAGGGACCTGGGGGTCCTGGTGGCCAGCAGGATGACCATGAGCCATCAGTGTGTTCTTGTGGCCAAGAGGGCCAACAGCATCCTGGGGTGGATCAGAAAGGGGGTGGTTAGCAGATTGAGAGATGTTCTTCTCCCCCTCTACTCTGCCCTGGTGAGACCACATATGGAGTATTGTGTCCAGTTCTGGGCCCCTCACTTCAAGAAGGACACAGAGCTGCTGGAGGGAGCCCAGTGTAGAGCAACAAGAATGATGAAGGAAGTGGAACACCTCCCTTATGAGTAAAGGCTGAGGGAGCTGGGTCTCTTTAGCTTGGAGAAGAAGAGACTGAGGGGTGACCTCATTAATGTCTATAAATATGTGAGGGGTGGGTGTCTGGAGGATGGAGCCAAGCTCTTCTCAAGGTCATCTGGTAACAGGACAAGGGGCAATGGGTGTAAGCTGGAACATAGGAGGTTCCATGTAAATATGAGATAGAACTTCTTCCCAGTGAGGGTGGAACAGGCTGCCCAGGGGCATTGTGGAGTCTCCTTCTCTGGAGACGTTTAAAATGCGCCAGGATATGTTCCTGTGTGACTCAGTCTAGGTGATCCTGCTGTGGCAGGGGGATTTGACTGGATGATCTTTTGAGGTCCCTTCCAATCCCTAATGATTCTATGATTCTATGTTGCCTTAGCTTGTGGCAGAACAAATGACATGGAGATCTGGAACAGGAGGTGGAAAATGGCATTGCAAGCATCAGTACATTAGAGCATGAGTGGCCGTATTTGTTGAATAATGAGCTCAATTAAAAATTGTGGGCTTTAGAGCTGTTCATGTACTTTTGCCTTCAGCCAGTGGCTGTGGCTGAAAATGCAGGCGGAAATATTGGAACGTCAGTCTGTGATTTCAGCATTCCAAGTCCAGAAAGTGTTGCCTAGTCATTTGGAAATGAAGTTTGATTTTTAACTTCACTTGTTTGAATCATGATTCTGTGACTCTGTGGTTTCTTTATTTTTTTTCAATGCCAGAAACACACAAAAATTTTGCTTTTGGACTGGCCTGAAGAGAAATAACTGAAATTTGTCTATGGTAAAATCTCTGCATTGCCTAGTTAAGCTCTGAGGACAGGTGTGAAGTGCAGATCTTTGGAGAGCTGGTGTCTGTGTATAACAGAATCTGTCTTTTCTGTAAGTAAAATGCTCTTCTGTAAAGTATCCCCTGGCTGTAAGGAGCTCCAAAGTATTCATACAAAGATTTGGCCTCAATGTTTGACATTAAATCCAATTGTCCCATCCTGCATAATAGCTTCTGCCCCACACAAACCCGTCTCCCTCACTAGTAAGACCTCTACATGCTACTATAATACCATAAAAATGTAGGATCCTAGACAAAGCAAGTTAGTGTCCCATCTGTCAAAAACAGGATGAGCAGCAACCCTTCCCAGTGAGTCATCTGTTCAGCGTTCTCAAGTCTTCAAGACCTCTGTGCTCACCAGGGAGCTCTGACATTTACCAATGTTATCTTTCTTATTTCAGTTTTGGCACCTTCTTCCTTTCCTCCGAGACTGTACTAGGCAAAACACACATGAAATGAGCAGCAGACATCATCTGTCAATTTTCGAAAAGGTTACTGGGCTTCAGTGTGTCGTTTGGTCACAGATGGTGCTAACTTCACCATAAAACCAAAAAATTAACAACCATGCTGCACAGGAGTTGTTAACCAGGCAGAGTTTTACATGAGGGGTCCATTCGTTGAAAGGGAAGAGTAATCTTTATTCATAGTGGCTTTTGGAATGACTAAACTGTTGAAAAGCAGATTAGAAGACGTTATGAAATGTTTTTCTTACTATCATGTACTGTGAATCAGCAATAAAGGAGTCACCCTGTTGGCAGTGATCCCACTGAGGTCAGTGGAGCCAGGGTTTCACCCCTGCAAGCCCTGCTCTGCAGGAGGGCTCTCAGCCAGGCTGCATCCATTCGTTTTCACTTCTGTGAGCAGTTGTGAGTCTCCTCGGTGTTTCATAACACAGGCACAAAGGGGTTATTCAATGGAAATGAAGGAGGGAGAGATTTTAAGCAGATGAGAGTAAATACTTGCTGCACAATAATGTCAGCACTTGTCTTTTTATCATCGGTAGACGATATCATTGGTCAAAGTGCTTTACAGGGGTGGTCAGTATCAGTACCTCTGTTTAACAAAGAGATTAAGAAAGATAACACTACCTGTTTGAGGTCACTGAGCACATGATGCCGAAGTCACAGTAGAAAATATTCTCCTATGCAATGTCGTGGGTTCTGGTTAAAATCAGATTGCTTTGATGCTGCAGAGCTTATTTCAGTGGGTCAACATGACACCAGGAACTCAGTGGCATAGAGTGTTTATGGAGAGAGTAAACACATGGCACTGGGAAGATGTAAAGATGGTTTCAGGTCAGCCAGTGATTCCTGTTTTTGTAGTGATCTCTCTGATGCCAGAGAGCAGGAGGCTCTGGCTGTATGACATGTTTCTTTTTAATGATAATTCTGAGCACAGATCTGGCTTCTGACAGTCAGCTGGCTGCTGGTTGTTCCAACTATTTGGTGGTCCACGTAGTAAATCTACCCTGTCTGAGGCGAGCAGAAGTGTTGTTGGTTGTCACCAAATATATTCCCACATAAGAGTAGAAAATGACCTAGTTTTCTGGAGTTCCTCGGGAATGGGCAGTGGCCGGAGGCCTGGGATGAGTATCCTTGTGAGGCTTCAGGGTCTACCCCAAAAATCAGGCAGGTCCTTGCACCTCCACGCTGGGTCTGTCCTTTCAGATGCATTCTGGGACACTTCCGCTCAACGCATGGTGCAGCTGGCTCAGCTGAGGATGTGAGGGTTGTCCACTCTCTCAGACAACACATCCCACCATATCCATGGATGGTCATGCAGTGAGAGAGAAGTACGTTGTCCAGCTGATCTCCAGTTCCTCCTGCTACCTGTCTTCAAGAAGCACATGCTTCCAGCATTAACCCTTTCCAGGCTCACATGGGCTTGTACATGTGCTTTTTAGTGGCATAAATCTTGGCAAGAGAGGCAACCTTAATATTGCTATTGGAGCTATGTTTGTGTCTGTTGTTTATCATGTGTCAATTAAATGAACTACCCTGAACTGGCAAGAGAGAAGCTAATGATTGCCATATTTTTTCCAGCAGTCCTCAAGCAAAAGAATCTGTTTGAACTTTCCCCCAAAGATGCTTCTGCCTCTTGCAGTGATTTGAAAATGTTGGGTTTCTACCCTTTTCAGGGTGATTAATTTTGTAATGATGCCTTTGCTACCTTCCTCTCCCCAGGAGACTGGGCGAGCAGGGGGAGAGAGGTAGGACAGGGAGAAGGAACTTTTCAAAACTAACTCCATGTGCAGCAGTAAAAGGCAAAATAGCTGCTTCTCTTTCTTGTTTCTAGCCAATTCCCATGTGCTTTCAGAGATTTCATTCTGTTTTGTTTGCCATTCCTCTTCAATGCACATATTGATGTGTTTCTGTCTACTTCTGTCCTCCTTTACACAGTAAAACGATCCCACTGGGGAGGCGAAGGTCCAAAGAGAAGGTGGAAGGAAGGAAAGCATCCTTCCTCATTACTGGGAGCAGACTGATTGATATTGTGTGACTCTGAGGCAAAAATCCTCTCTGGGGTGGAGATCGTAGCCTCATTCTTAGTGTATATGACAGACGAGAGGTTGGAACTAGGAGCGGGGTCTGCATTTGGAACACGTAACTAATTGTGGTGCTTGTCTGGCCCTTTTCCCAAACAAATCTGGAGAGAAATGCTGTAGCAGACATTGTTTTATACCCTACAGGATATCTCAAGTGCCACGCTTTGCAACTAAGGAAAAGACTGCATCCCGCTACAACTGGCAGTTTGAAATGACTGCGACCGGAGCTGACCTTCCTAAACGTGCTCCTGAAATCGGCACTTGGGACTATCTTGCTTCACAACCTTGAAGTGGGCAGTAGGAAAAGGCAGCAGAAAAATGAGAAAAGCCCTCACAAGTTCCTTAAGCCATTCCTTAGTGAAGTGCAGGAGACAGGTCTTATAAAAGGAACTGTGGTTGTTTAGTCTGGTGAAAAGGACATTGAGAGCAGACCCTATTGCTCTTTACCTGAACTAAAACTGTAGAGAGGAGGGGGTTGGTCTCTTCTCCTAAGTCACTAGTGACAGAACAAGAGGAAATGGCCTCAAGTGTTGCCAGGTGAGGGTTAGATTGGACGTCAGGAAAAATTTCTTCTCTGACAGAGTGGTCAGGGGTCAGAACAAGCTGCTCAGGAAGGGGGTGGAGTTGCTATCTCTAGAGGTGTTCAGAGAATAGATACGGTGCTAGGGAACATGATGTAGTGGGCAGGGTGGGGTTGGGTTGATGGTTGGACTTGATGGCCTTGGAGGTCTCTTCCAACCTTAATGATTCTACGATTCCCTGAATCTTGCCCATCAGGAATATCTGCTTTATCCACCATGACTAGTCTTGGAGTATTGGCATTGGAGACACTGGTATCCGCAGTGCTTTGTGGGGCTGGGAATTTGCTCTTCAGCTTTGTTGCAAGCACAGACCTTGAACTGAGGTTTGGCTTCTAGAGTTTGTTTAGGTGACTTTGCGCTGGGATTCACTCCCTGATTCAGATTTGCCTGCTGTGCACATTCACATTACTTAGTTTTGTAGAGAAACTGCCAAGATGGAGTGAACACAATGCTCAGGTGTGGTCCTCTTCGAAGGGGTCACAAAGTGAGACTCAAAATGCTTTTAGCAGAGAACTGAATTATTTCATAGCATAGGCAGGCAAGGATGCCAACAAATGTCCTCAAACTGGCTGTTGAGTGTGTAGTGGCTTGTGTTAGCTGGCACTGGGAAAAGCTGGACACTTCTGAGATCATCACTTCTCCTCAGTGAACATCATCATAGTGCTGTGTGCTCATGAGAATAGAACAAGTGGTCGTTTTGCTTTCATAGATCAGGAAGGGTAAAGTGAACGCTGATGGACATGATTGCTTTGAGAACAACTCTGCTGGCTGAAGGAGTGCTCCTCTTGTAGCTTTCTGAGGGAAGAATAATTTGAATTCCCTTCTGAGTGCTGTAAACAACTGGCTCGATGTCACCTTGCTGAGTCAGTCACATGTAACTGAACAGATGACACCCTCTAAAACCAGCAAGGGTCCTTGTAGTGTGGGGTCCCTTCCACTGCTTTTAGGTTGCTTGTTGACAAAATACTCCCAACCGCCTCCAAAAGCTTTGAACACATCTGCTGCCATCTCTCCTTTGGGCATCAGTGGGGCCGTTTGTCAAGGGAACCTGCGGCTTCTCAACAAGAATTCACATCCCAGTCATAGGGTCTCTCTCTTGGCTTCATGTAAGGCCCGATTCATGTTTGGAATGAGCTAATTGCAATAATTTCAGGTTGCCCTTGCTTCCAGTGGGAGGTTGGATTAGATCACCTCCAGGCGTCTCTCCCAACCCACATTTTTCTATGATTCCAGCAGTGAATGGAGCTCAGGTTCTCTGCAGCACAGGCTACTCCTATTTCTACCAAACATGAATGGGGACATTGTGCAGATACCCAAAGGCACTGGCAGACAAGCCCTGGTGGTGATTCAGCTTCTGTGGTCCTGTCTCTGAGATCATGGTTGAAGCAGCAGGAGGAGAGGTGTGAACTGGAGCAGTTGAGGATGCTCAAATTTTTTGTTCCTACAAGGGGTGTGTTATGAGCCAGTCAGGTTTTACACAATGGCAGCTCAGGAATGGGAGACAGAGCTCTAACTTTATGCAGCCAAGCCTGAAATTGAAACTAAGTGACCTAAGCTTAACCTGAATGTGGTGAAGGGATGCTGCAGCCCTCTGTACCATCTGAACACTAAAAGCATGGCTCAGAACCCAAATGTCTATGCTGTCTCCTACCTCTGAATATCAGTCTGGAACTATCTTGGATTTTTATTGCCTGTTTGTCTACAGCAGCTGTCTGAATGTTTAAATGCTGGAATTACTGCTGTAATGAATACAGCCTTCTAAACACTTGTTATGGCTCTACCTGTTGGGAGTTTATGTAACATGCCGAGTGGTACAAAAAGTACGTGCAGAGAACATTCTGTTTCCTGGAGATTTCAGCTTGGTTTGACAGCTCGGTGCTGACTCCCTGTCAGGACCTGGGTTTAAATCTTGGTGTTGGTCTGCACTAAAGCAGTGAGGATGACTGCCTGGGAAGAACCAGCCATCGATGTGGCCACAAATGGATGTGAAACCAGACTGCTGCCATCGTAGAGGACCTTTTCCCTCTGACATTCATCTGGAGGCCAGCAAGTGAAGAAGCAGAGGAGACCTCAAAATGGTCTCAAAATGCTATAGTGCGATGATGATTTCTTTTAGAGCTATTTTTATTCAGTGCTCTAGTTTTATCTAGTTTCCTTACATAACTTTCAGAGTTACAGCTGAATAAGCTTCCAGGCAAAAGAAATGTTTCTAATAGAGCTCTTCCGTTCTCCAGATTGATCCTCAGAAATCATCTACCAAAGGCTTCCAGAGTGCATGTGCAGATCCTTTGTCTGTCAAGGAAAGGGTAGAAAGAGCCTCATGACATCTGAAGATGGCAAAAGGAATTACTTTGTTTAGGTTGTTTCTGGCAAGAAAATGCAGGTTATTGATGGTGGTGGAGTGTTTTCCAGATAGGTTTGGTTAGATGGGGTTAGCACATCATGTAACTTCTGCCCCCGTCCTCCTAGGACCGCTCTGCCTGCACTCCTGGCCTGACCCTGCTCCTCTTGCCCACACCTCCTTGAGCTCTGAGGACATGAACAGCAGGTGGAGGTGTGGTGTGGTGTGGCTCCATCTCCTCCTCTCCAGTCAGTTCAAGCTCTAGTGGTGAGAAGAAGGGAGATCTGATTCTGCTGCCTGCCCCAAGCTGGTGGCTGCCCCAGGCAGCTGCCTACCCTGCCTGTGCCTGGAGGAGACCTTTGGCACTGTGAGGGCTGGGGTGTAGCTAAAGTTGTGTTCTGGATCTTGTTCAGGGGCCATATGAGGCAGGTTAGGAGTTTGCAACATGTTGAGATTTTCTAATGCTGTCTAGGGACCAGATGGGTCCTGGCTGCTGCAGGGTATGGCCAGGGAAAGGCTACCTTTCCTTTGCCCAATTCCCTTCTTGAGTTCGTATCTGCAGGGAGCAAAGCAGCACAAAGAAGCTATCTATCTTCTCCAACCTCTCCCTGCATCTTAATGGGAAATGTTAGAAGCATCTTAGAATAGCCATTCTGCTCACCAGCCAAATGTGAAGGATGGGGGAAAACAAGGGCTTGAAGAAATGGGAGCAAAGCCCAAACAAACTTACCTTTAAACAGGAAAACTGGCTGGAAAAGCCGTTGGAATGGCTGAAACACTATTTTTTGTGAGAAGTGGAGGGAAAACTGGGACGGTGGCAATAACCAAACATGTTGTTGATCCATCTTTTCTAATAATTAGCACATCTTTCCCCAAAGTACTTGGGTCGTAATTTAAGGTCCTAAAAGCACCAAGTTGGCTAATGAGCTCAAATAATTAATAACCAGATGCAAAGCCCAGTGAAGCCAGCGGGAGGTTTTTTCACTGGCTTCTTTACACTTTGGATGACTCTTCACTGTGTTGGCAAAACAACATGCAGCAGTAATCAACATTTGCCCCTTCTTGGAAACTCACCAGCCCACAGGGGCCATGGTCACGTGTTTGCTATTGCCTCTGCCTCTGACACCCTACAAGGAGAGTGGAGATCATCAGAAGGTGATGCTGCAATGCTTGAGATCTTGGATGTAGAATTGTTTATAGAAGGGTGACAGGCTGCAGCACATCGCTTTTCACAGTGATAAGAAAAGGTTTGTGCAAGCACACATCTGCACTTGGCTGGGTACGGAGTGCATTAGTAATGTCACGGTCCTGATGAACCATAAATTTCTCTGAAGCACTTGCTGAAATAGGAGCGGCCATGGTGACTGATTTCTGCTGCACAGCTTGTATTGTTTCCACTGCTCCAAGCTTGATGTGCAGCAATGAAATGCAGCACTGTGGAACTGCTGGTTCTTTCTCTTGTATTCTGCATTGGTTACTGTGTGGGTGCTGCTTGGAGTCTTCAAAGAATTAGAAGTTTTTAGTCCATATTAAAGGTAAGCAAATCATAGAATGTACTGGATTGGAAAGGAACTCTAAAGCTCATCTAGGCCAGCCCCCTGCAGTAAGCAGCAGCATCTGCAGCTGGAGCAGGTTGCTCAGAGCCTCATCCAGTCTGACCTTGGATATCCTGAGGGATGGGGCCTCCACCACCTATCTGGGCAACCTGTTCCAGTGATGCACCACCCTTATTTGTAAAACAGTTTCAAAAGTGAGTGAGATTTGTTTTCCAACAATCTTCTGATGTGAGGGTCTATGCAATACTGGTCATTGTCCAACAGCCCCAAGTGACACAACTATTACAACTGGGAGCTCTAGGTGTTGGCAGATGTGAACTTGTGTTAATGTGGAGCTGTAGATGCTGGGGAGCATATTGTAGAGGCACCGTTGCTTACAGCATGTGAACTGGCTCCCCTGTGAACAGTCAAAACATCTCTATCCTAGTGCTGTGCCTGAACAGGCAATCACAGAATCACAGAATATTAGGAATTGGAAGCAACCTCTAGAGATTACCTAGTCCAATACCCCTGCCAGAGCAGGATCACCTAGATCAAGTTGCACAGGAACATGTCCAGGTGGGTTTTAAACATCTCCAGAGAAG
>JAOXOE010027328.1:0-18690 GCA_028565055.1 Phoeniculus purpureus
CGGCTGCAGGGCGGGCGGGGGGACGGAGCCGGCCGGAGGGGGCCGAGGGCTGTCCGGGCGCAACGTCAGCCGGCCCCTCCCCAACGTCTCTGAGCCGCCAGCCCAGCCCCGGCCCGCGATGGAGCGCCGGGATCCCCGGGGAGCCGCTGCTGCCGCCTCCTCCCGCCTTTAGAGCCGCTCCCCAGAGTCTCACCCTCCCCCCACCGCTCTTCCCCGCCGGTGTCCGGGCCTGCCCCAGCGCTCCCCGGGCTCTCGGTGACTCGGCGGCCCCGCTCACTCCCTCGGGCCTTCTCGTCCCGGTGGCGGCAGCCAGGAAATGGTCCGGGCCTAGCGGAGCGGTAACGGAGGTGAGAGGCGGCCGGGGGTGGCAGGGTCTGAGGGGGCTGGTGGGGTTCATCGAGGCGGGGGTGGCGAGTGTCACTGTGACCGGTCCCCGCGTTGGGGGGGTGGTGGGGATATAGCAGGACCCCTTACAGGCGGCTGTCGGAGCCCGGCCCGCTGCCGCTGTCGGGGGTGTTCCTAGGCCTCCCCAGCCTGGGGCCGCTGCTTCGCGTTACCTGCGCGGGCCGCGACCTCCCCCTGCGCCGCTGAGACCGCGCGAGTCATGGCGCTGCTTCAGCCGCGGGGGTTCCCCGCACCCCGGGACACGGGGCGGGAGCAGCCTCGCTCTCAGCGGCCGAGGGGGTGGGTGTCCCGCACCCTGCAGAGCCAGTCCCAGGAGTCCACCCCGGGGACACGGTCGTTGGGGTCGGTCCGTGGTGCTGCCGGGGCTGGTGCGGTCCCTCCCGCAGCTGACGGGTTTAATCCTTTTCCAGTAATTGACGTCAGGGCTTTGTTCCTTCCCCTTCGCTCTCGGCGTTGGAGGCCCTGGGCCGCTGTGGGGATGGAGCGGGCAGGGTTTGGGGGGTGCTGGGAGTCCCAGAAAGTGGTTCGCAGAAGGTCAGGAGAAAGGACCCTCCTGGAGTTCTGGGCGCCCTCCTTGTGAGTAACTCGAGAGTTGTTATGTAAAGCCTCAGCCCCGGTGGGGGCTGTGTTAGACTTGATGATTGATCCAGAGAGCCATTGCCGAACGTTTCTGGAACCCAGGATGACTTTTTCTTTTCGTATTCTTTCCCTTCTTTCCATGAATGGAACAAAGCAAGAAAGTGTTGGGACTTGTAATGCTGCTGCTGGAGCTTTCGCAAACTGTGTCTTTCGTTTGCTTTTTGAGCTGGGAAGGTGGTTAACTTTGTTTTCGGGAAAAACCAGGAGTATTCCTATCCATATCTCAAATACAGCCTTAAAATGTTGCTGTTCTAAGGAAACAACAGCTCTGCTTTGAAGGTGTGGCCCCTTCTCTTTCACAAACCCTTCTCTTCTGCGGGTTTGATCATCTTCCTTAGAAAGACTGATGGTTTCAAGCATTCATGTGTTGCCAGGGATGTCAGTCAGACCTCCCACTGCCTCTTGTGTGAGCTGAACAGGCACTTACTCAGCATCGGGAGTTTTCAAAAAGCAGGTCGTTCAGCTCAAGCCTCTGAGCTTTTATCTGTCACCTTCTTGCCAGCTCCATTCCAGCTACTGAACTTCTCCTCATGGGTGTCTTCCTAGTTCCTCACATGTCTTGAAATCTTCTGAATGCTTCTCCTAAGCCACTGGAACACTCTGCTTTGCAGCCCCGGGGGTGTTATTGTGAAACAGGGTCTAGCCGAGTGCTTTGGAGGAGTGGTTGTGGAGTTGTCATTTTGTTATCTCCTCTAATGACAGAAATATTATTAAACATAGGGCGCTACTGTTGTGTCGTCTGCCTCAGCAGAGTGTGATAGAGAGGCTTAGTCACTCGGTATGGGAGCTACAGAGTGGCTCATGATGGTGATTGTCCAGTTCTTGTTGGGCAGTAATGGGAAAGGAGATGGTACCCTTCTGCCTAGTTGATATTTTGGTTTTGTTACTCCATCAGCGTTAATTTTGATGGTTTTCTAACTGGCACACGGTGTACTGGCAGGTTTGTGCCCTCCTCTGGTGAACTGTTCTAACAATTGTGAAAGAAAGCAGTAAATTTCAAAATCCCTTTTATTACCTCTGAACATCTCTGCACTCCTCATTTCATAACTTCTCTCCAGTGAGACTGAATCCCTGGGGTGGGTTTTTGTGGAAGAAGACACCCAGCAACCCCCCACCTAGTTCCTATCTGTGCATTTTACAGTTATCTGAACTTGATACAACACAGTGTTACCTCCAGGTTGTCTTTCCACTGAGCTGGAACGTACGAATGCTTTTGCTTGGTGAAGATCCAGCAATTTAATGGGAAGGTGCCATGTCTTTTATCCACAAACACCAAACTGTTCAGGTTTTGCAGATAAATAGTTGCAGCAGCAATCTGTTGAGACATTACAGCCGGTGGATGATAAGCTGGCACGTTCACACAGGTTCCTTCTTCCTTCTCCGTTCTCTAGCTCACGGCTGCTGGCAGGAAGGTCCTGCTGAACTTGGAGCTGCACTTGGATTTCCACTGTGGTTGCTCCTGGATGAGACTAAAGACACAGATGACACAGGGAGCAGCTCACAGCATCCTTCAAAGCAGATGAGGGACTGTGACCAAGTGGTGCTGAACCCACTGTCCACTCTATGTTTTCAGTGCTTGTGAGAGTTGCTGTAGCTGTTCCTTTCCACTTCTAGTGCTCATCCTTTCTCTTCCTGCTCATCCTCTTGTTTTGTGAGGTTTTTAATCGTTACTGCTCTTACTCTTTGCTCCAGACCGACACAAATCTGCGTTGTTGAGGTTAGAAATATTAACCAGTGATACCAGTGTCTGAGGGTGAATCTTGAGAGAGTTGAGGCACGAAATGAGTGCCCGGCCTGCAGGCAGATTTCATCCCTGTTGGGCATGCGGAAGGGGTATGAGACTCTCAGGAGCAGCAGTGTGTGCTGGGAGGAGAGTTAGCGGCAAGGCCTTGTGTTGGGTTCTGCCTCTCTGAGGATGTGGGTCTTGAGATTTAGGGACTGAGGTTTTTTCTCTGCTGCAGTACTTGTTCTTGGCCACATAATTTCAGATTGCTCCTCACATGTGGTTTGTTCTGCAGACGCATTTCTGTTCTCTAGTCTCACAGTTACCTTCTACAGAGGTGAAGGAGTAACTCAACCTGAGTCCACATCTCTTGTCGTTTGACTTTTACTATCTGTCTTGGAGTTTGTGTCAGAAGCGAAGCGATGTTGATGTCATCTTCACTAAGCAGAGAACACCCCATGCTGGGGAGGTGAAGGGGCCACAGGATGAAGAGGGACCGTCTGCGCTTGAATCCAGACGCTGTAGCTGATTACATTTAGATGGAGAAGATGTTAGATGTGTGTGGAACATCACCAGCTGTGCTACAACAACAAATCACATTGAGACAACCTCAAAATGAAAGGTGACTGAACCTACCTGGCAGTTATCCTTCTCTTGCAGCCTTGTCCCTTCCCTGCACTCACTAATGACTATCAGGATTTCCTCCAGCTTGTGATCTGATAGGGGTGCTGTCACTGCTTAGGAGATGTAACAGGCTCCTGCTGCTTCCTGTCCTGAAGCTCTTCTTGTAAGTTTAGTCAGCCTCTCTTTTCCAGGCAGTGCAGCTCTCTTGCTTTTTTTCCTCTAGGTTTGTTCTCTCTGTAGGTGCTTGAACATGATGTCCATATTCCTGTTGACTTCAGGAATACCTGCTTTGAAGCTCTCTGAAGTGGCAGTCAGACGTTGTCAGTGGGCTTTGTACAGCACGTAGCTGTGGTGCAGCACTTCTCACCTCCTTCTCTGGGTCTGGGCCAGATCCCTATTTGCCCTCCAAGATTCCAGCTTCCCCATAGCTGCGATACTCTTCTCCTCATGGACTCCAGTCCAAGGTGGTGTCTGCCATCTCCCTGGGCTCTCTGGTTCTTACGACTTTCCAAGTTTTCCTCCAGCTCTGTGTTCCAAACGTCTCTTTTCCCTAATGTAGTGAACTATGTTTTCCCTGTGAGTGCCTTAGCTTGCTGCTCCTCAGGTCGTTGTCTCTCTTGTTCTTACTTGATTCATTAATTGGTGCTGGTGAACATAAACTCTGGTTATTAACTGGCAGCAGCACCAGGCACCGACAGGAAAAAAAGACCCTAAAATAAGTGCTTGTGCTCCCTTCTGCACAAACACTGAGTGGGAGAAGTTCTTGCCCTGAAGTCTTGAACTAACCTGAACTAATTTCCTTCTGTTAACAGCTCATTACGCAAAGTTTTTCTGCCCATCTCTCTTGCTCAGCAGTACCCAGTGCCCACAGAAGCTCGCTGGGCTAGCTCACAGCCCTCTTCTACTTGTCTCTGTTTGACAGCTCTTCTTGGTTTTCATTCATTTCTTAACTTTTATTGATAATTGACTTGAATTTGTTGCTTTCCACGGTTTATAATTAAACACAACATCCTTTTACTGATTGAGGAGAAGCTGTTTTACCCTTCCACATCTCTCCCTGGGGGACAGCATTGCACTCTGCAGCCTCTCTCTGTGTTTTTGCTGTTTATTTCCCTTACATTGGGGGCATACGACTAGGTGTAGCAGAGCATGGGCCAGAGTCATGGTGTTGATTCCCTTCAGTGGGATTATTTTCCTGCAGAGGGTTGTTCTCTCCCCCTTTATCTGGCTTCCAAAAGCAGATTTAAGCTCTTTTTGTCTGGGCTCAAAACTTTACACAACTTTATGTAGTGGTTTTTGAGCTTTTTTGGAGGGACGGAAGCAAACCCTGGAACCTGAGCTGCAGGAGGGGAGGCTCTGCTGGGGTTGAGTGGAGAAAGGCTCATACCCAGGCGCATCCCATACTGAGTGCTTTTAAAGCTCTAACTTTTACTGTGTTTGGTGCCAAATTGAGAAGGCACCAGCTGAAACAGAGCTGAGTACTGGTTATCTCACTGCAGTTGGACCATGCATCCTGTATTTACCTATTTTTCCCGACATGAAGGAAAAGGTGATGGTTTTTAGAAGCAAACACTGGGACAGTAGAGTTTGTAACCAGGGGCTGGTTAAAAAGCCGTTTTTTAGCCAGGAGAATTTGTTTGAACTTGTCCCCAGCTCAGATTCTAAGGTTCTGCTCCAGGGTAGATGCTTCCCTCAGCAGTGTGGTTCCTGCTGAGGTGTCACACTGTTGTCTGGTCTCTCTTTCCTGCTCTGTCACTGCAGTGCAGCAGGTACCTGGGAATCTTTACTTGGCACACAAATCTGCGGTCGATCGGACAGCGACATGAGAAGTGGAACTGAGCTTCAAGTACAGGAGCCTTGTTTACACACGAGGAGGACGGGGCAGATGTTTCATTGCACTTGTGGCTGCATCCCGCGTGTAGATACCGAGGTAGTAGGCACCTACCCATAGATAGGCAGTACTGAGATCAACATACAGCCGCCCCGAGGCCATATAAGGCAATGTTAGTGGAGCTGGTCCTCCAGCAGCATCAGAAGATCTGGAAACAAGCTGTAGGAGCTGCATTTACCCGAGCAGGCATTTCGCTGCCCTAGTGTTTTCCCCACTCTGGTGCTTTAGGGCTGCCCAGAGCCCTCCCAGTGCTAGAACGCACCTTCCCTAGGGTGATCCTGTTGCAGGTGCCTGTTTTGAAGTGGTTGTTTGATGCTGCTGTGGGCTGTCTCAAATATTTTTGTATGAATTAGGCTTCAAAATCCAGTTGACTTCCATGTAGGTGACCAGGAAAGCCCCGTGGTGGTTGGTAGTCGCACACCTTACACGCTCCCATGTATGCTTTTGTTTGTTCCTGCTTTTCATGTAATTTCAGGAAGCCCTTAAAGAGATCTCTGTGATGGAGGTGCTTGCTTGGTTTAATCAGGCTTTGATGTGCACGAATCATTAAAGAGAGTAGGATGAGGAGATAAAGTCCAGAGATATTATAGAGTTTGGCTGCAGAGCAACTATAAGGGAGTATTTTTCCTGTAGGGGAGGGTAACATCAGACCCAGAAAAGCCACACCAAAAAGGGAATTCAGGGGTTTTTTTCCTGATGTTTTGTATTTTGTGGGCAGAGGAGGAACCAGAGCTTCAAGGGGGGGAAAAAAAGAATCAGAGATGTGCCGCTCTGGTTTTCCACTGGTTCCATTACTGCCAGCATCTCCTCCTTTAAAAGACAGTTTTGAAATGGCTTGGTCAGAGTTCAGGTCTGAAATGGGCAAAGTCCAGCTCTGAAAAATTAAACCATTACGATGAAAACATTGGAAAAGTTGAATATGGAGAGATGGGTTCAAGGGCTAAATGGAGGAACAAGTTGTACATCTGACGGAACAAGCTGTACCCTGTTCTGGCAGAAATAAGAGGAGGCGCGTGATGGGAGCTGCTGTCATCAGAAAATGCTGGATTTTACAGAGGTGTCCTAATGGTACCTGATTCTTGTCATCTCAGAGGCCCTGGATCACAGAATCACAGAATGTTGGGGATTGGAAGGGACCTCCAAAGATCATCCAGTCCAGTCCTCCTGCCACAGCAGGATCTCCTAGATCCAGTTGCACAGGAACATGGCCAGGGGGGTTTGAAACATCTCTAGAGAAGGAGACTCCACAAACCCACTGGGCAGCCCCTGCCAGGGCTCTGCCATCCTCACCATGAAGAAGTTCCACATCAGTGGAGCCTCCTCTGCTCCAGCTCACACCTGCTGCCCCTTGTCCTATCATTTGGTGCCCCTGAGCAGAGCCTGGCTCTATCCTCATGACACCCACCTATTGATGAACATTCATGAGGTCACCCCTCAGGCTCCTTTTTTCCCAGCTCAGCAGCCCCAGCTCCCTCAGCCTTTCCCCAGCAGGGAGATGCTTCCCTCCCTCCATCACCCCTGTGGCTCTGCGCTGGGCTCTCCATCAGCTCTATGTCCTTCTGGAACTTAGGGGCCAGCAACTGGACACAAGATTCCGGCTGTGGTCTCAGCAGGGCAGAGTAGAGAGGGAGGATCCTAAAGATTGACCATGAGGAGACACAGAGTAGGGGTTGGTCTTCCTTTCTCATGTGTTTTGTGGTGTTGGATGCTCCTGTGTGGAAAGGAACTCTGTGGTGATTCTGTTTGTGTGTTCAGAGCAGGGTGTTTTCCATCTGGGTGGGTTTGGGGCTGCTAGTGGGTTTGTGTTTGTGTTGTCTTGGTTTAAATTCCCTGCTGAAGTGCTGGAACCACTTTGATAGGACAAGGGGCAGTGGGTGTGAGCTGGAACAGAGGAGGTTCCACATCAGTATGAGAAGGACCTTGTTGGCAGTGAGGGTGCCAGAGCCCTGGCAGGGGCTGCCCAGGGGGGCTGTGGACTCTCCTTCTCTGGAGACATTTCAAACCCTCCTGGCCATGTTCCTGTGCAAACTGGATCTAGGTGATCCTGCTGTGTCAGGGGGATTGGACTGGGTGATCTTTCGAGGTCCCTTCCAATCCCTGATGTTCTATGATTCATTTAATGCTGGTGGAGTGAATTAGCATCAGGTTCAACCATTGATCAGACTGGGTGAAACCGATGGTATAGTCAGCAGTTCAGAGATAATGGATGGAAAGGTGTTTCCTGGAGGTGTGATTCCTTCTGCTGAAGTATTAGTGCTGGTAACGAGGGAGAATACAAGAAAGAAGTTTGTCCTGTTGCACCATCTTAGCCAGTAATTATCAGAAATGTTTTACTGGGAGAGAGTTTCAACAAGCAGCCTTTGGCTTCAGTTTGTTAATCAATAATAAACTGCTAAAAATGACTTTTTTCCTCTTTTTTCACTTCTTTTCTTTCCCTCCCCCCTCTTTTCTTTTCCATTTTCCCTTAATTTCCCAACTTTCTCTCGTTTTCACTGCAACTTTTGCAGCCGCACAAAGCGTGGTCCACGTTGACTTGCCAGGGAAGGATGTTTTCATGTCTGTGGTTGTCCCAAGTGCAGATATTGGTGCTGATGTTGTTTGTTTGGGGATGTCATTGATAAGTCCACGTGCCGTTTGCTGCGGTGAAGGGCAACACCCGGTGTGTGGGGAATCACCAGTGGCTGCAAGGCTTCCTGCTCTCCAGATGCAGCACGCGCTGGTTTGAATGTAATCAGAGGAATGTTAAAATACATCCAGTCCTGATTTACCAGGCAAACCCAGACTAAACACGGGGCTGGTTTAATATCTGTTTCTCTTTAAGAGAGGAACCCAAACCGTGGGGCTCACTGGCTGCTACAGGGAGGTGGTTTCTCGCTCACAGGAGCATCCGTTGTATTTATACAATTCGTTTTAATCCATTCTACAACCTAATGTGCCTTGTTAATTGTTATGTGTGTGTAAACAGTGAATCACACCTTACAAGTAATTAATTGCTGCTTGTGCTAGTAGAGCTCGGTTAATTCAGCCAGCGATGAGGAGCTGCTGTCCGTGCCAGGTGCCAACAGAGGAGGTTCCACATCAATGTGAGAAGGACCTTCTTCCCAGCGATCGTGACAGAGCCCTGGCAGGGGCTGCCCAGGGGAGTTGTGGACTCTCCTTTTCTGGAGATGTTTAAAACCCTCCTAACCATGTTCCTGCGCAACTGGATCTAGGGGATCTGCTGTGGCAGAAGGATTGGACTGGATGATCTTTGGAGTTCCCTTCCAATCCCTAATGTTCTGTGATTCTAAGAAAGGCAGCAAAACTCTGTAATTGAATCTGCTTTGTCCACCACATCCCTGGAAGCTTTAGCTGTGAGGAACAGCTCTTGCTCTGTCATTTCCGAAGAGAGATTGAAAGAGTTGGGGCTGGTTAGTTGGAGGAAGAGGAGGCTGAGGGGAGACCTCATTGCTCTCTACAACTATCTGAAAAGACACTGCAGAGATGCTGGTGCTGGGCTCTTCTCACAGGTCAGTAGCGACAGAAGCAGAGGGAAGGGCTTCCAGTTCCAACGGGAGGAGGGTTAGACTGGCATCAGGAAGAGATTCTTCCCGGAGAGAGTGGTCAGGCCCTGGGATGAGCTTCCCAGGGTGGGGGTTGAGTCCCCATCCCTGGATGAGTTTAAAAGTCGCTGAGATGTGGTGCTGGGGGATCTGGTTTTGGGGTGACCTTGTAGAGTGAGGTTGATGGTTGGCCTTTTCCAACCTGAACGATTCTGTATCACTCAAGAGCAGTGGTGTCTGGGCGCACGTTTACGCTGTGTAACAGACACACTTAAAGGCTCTGTAGGAGCTGAACCAGCCTATTGCTCGTAAGGTTTTGAAATCCAACTGAATTTTGGTAAGGCTTTTGCAAGGTTGTGTCATAGAATCACAGAGTGGT
This sequence comes from Phoeniculus purpureus, assembly GCA_028565055.1. Classification (NCBI taxonomy): domain Eukaryota; kingdom Metazoa; phylum Chordata; class Aves; order Bucerotiformes; family Phoeniculidae; genus Phoeniculus; species Phoeniculus purpureus. The sequence continues at coordinate 9,204 of JAOXOE010027328.1, forward strand.
TTAGGTTGGAAGGGCCCTCAAAGGTCACCTAGATCCAATCCCCTGCCATGTCCTTTCTCCTATCAGTAGAGTCCCTCATAAGAAGTCGCCCTCCAGCTTTCTTGGAATCCCTTCAGGTACTGGAAGCTGCTCTGAGATCCTTCTGGAGGAACAGCTCCAGCTCCTTCAGCCTGTCTCCAGAGCAGAGTGGCTCCAGTCCCCTGATCATCCTCATGACCTCCTCTGTCCTCGCTCCACGCCCAGAACTGGATGCAGGACTCAATATGGAGATCTCACAACAGCAGAGGGGGAGAATCCCCTCCCTTGTCCTGCTGGTAACACTTGTTTTGGTCCAGCCCTGGGCATGGTTGGTTCTGGGCTACATCGCACGCTGCCAGCTGGTGCTGAGCTCCTCATCCAGTGTTTTTGTTTGACTTGACTTATTTTTCTAGTGATGAGGTTGGTTGAGTCTCCAATTACACAAGTTTGTGTGTTTTTGTTTCATGTCTGTCAAGTCCTTCAGCCTCTAATTAAAAACACGTTAGGAGCAGCCGTTGGAAACCCCAACTTGCACAAGACCTTCACTAGCTTATCAAACGCAGAAGTTCTTGCACTGAGCAGCCCAAAACCAGTTTGTGCCTCTTCTGTGGAAGATCCTTCATAACCACTGTGATGTTCTCCTACAGTCCTTCATGCAGTATGAGATGGCTGCTGTAATTTTAATACCTTTCTCTTTCTGCGCTTAGTAGGTGGGATGAAAGGTTAAAACTTGCCAGCTTTTCAAACCAGTGTGTGTTTGGCAGCGCTGCACAGCACAGCTGTGCCTCTGCTGCTGAGCTTCAGCTGCTCTCTGCAGATAGTTCTGGTCTCTTCCTCTGGCTTCCAAATTATTTTGTTTTGTCTGCAAATTCTTCTCTTCCCTGGTGGGTCTGTCCCAAGTTCTAACTCATGTTTGGAGTGTTTACATTCACATAGAAAGTTGTAGGTGATGAGGAAGCACCCCAGCTCTCAGGGCTGTCATGGCAGTCGGGTGTTAATAGCAGGGTTTAGACAGGGACCAAATGGTGATGAATTCACTGAACCTTCTTCACATGTGAGTTAGGATGAAAATCACAGAATCAGAGGACGCTGGGGATTGGAAAGGACCTCGAATGATCACGTCCTGACATGGGTATGATGCTCTCGCTGTTCAAAGAGTCACAGAATCTCAGAACATTAGGAACTGGAAGGGACCTCAAAGTATCATCCAGTCCTAACGCCCTACAACAGCAGGATCCCCTAGATCCAGTCATTAGGGATTGGAAGGGACCTTGAAATATCATCCAGTCCAATCCCCCTGCCACAGCAGGATCCTCAAGATCCAGTCTCGCAGGAACATGGCCAGGAGGGTTTGAAACTTCTACAGTGAAGGATAATCCACAACCCCCCTGGGCACCCCTGCCAGGGCTCTGTCACCCTCACTGCCAACAAGGTCCTTCTCACACTGATGTGAAGCCTCCTCTGTTCCAGGTCACACCTCCTGTCCCTTGTTCTGTCATTCGGTGTCCCTGAGCAGAGCCTGGCTCCATCCTCCTGACACCCACCTTTCACATATTGATCAACACCCATGGGGTCACCCCTCAGGCTCCTTTTTTCCCAGCTCCCTCAGCCTTTCCTCAGCAGGGAGATGCTCCCCCCCCTCCATCATCCCTGTGGCTCTGTGCTGGGCTCTCTCCAGCAGCTCCGTGTCCTCCTGGAACTGAGGGGCCCAGAACTGGACACGATTCCGGCTGTGGTCTCAGCAGGGCAGAGTAGAGGGGGAGGAGAAGCACTCTGGATCTACTAACAACCCCCATTCTGATCCACTCCTGGATGCTACTGGCCGCCTTGTCCACCAGGGCCCATCGCTTTCTCCTGGCCATCCTGCTGGCCACCAGGATCCCCACTTCCCTTTCTCCTTTGCTGCTCTCCAACAGCTCAGTCCCCACCCTATCCTTGTCCCTGGAGTTGTTCTTGCCCAGATGCCAGACTCTACTCTGCCCTGGTTATAATTCATTAAATTTCTCCCTGCCCAGAACTGGTAATTCAGTGGTAGAATTCTTACTCTCTCTTTCCTGGTACCGAGACCTCTGGATTTTGAGAAGTTTCTGGACCACTTCCAGTTTGCAAAACATTAAGCAATCCTGGAACTGCCGCCTCCAATAACAGGGATCATCGGTGCGGTGGGCATTACACCCAGCACTTCTGGGACGGTGTTTTAGGATTTCCCTAATTCAGCTGAACATGAATTTGGGGCAGGAGCACGACGTGGGGTTGGAGCTGCTCTGGCCTTGGAACTGCACCTGTCCCTGTTAAAAAACTGCCTTTTGCTTTGAGTACCTGGTAGCACCAGGCACCGGATGTCCTGATAGTCCCACAAAATGGAGTCACTGATGCTTGTGTGGTGAAGATGCATCAAATCAATGCTGTGAGAAAGGGCGAGAGGCACCTTGATCTAGGGGATCCTGCTGTGGCAGGGGGATTGGACTGGATGATTTTTTGAGATCCCTTCCAGTCCCTAATGTTCTGGGGTTCTGTGGTGTTGGTACAGTGTTGTGTGGAGGATCCCCTACTGCTGCGAACACGTAGAGAGGAGCCGGGCGGTTTGTACAGTAGTGGAATTTATGATCTCGAGCCCTGATGCTCATCTTGGTTGAGGCACGGAATGAGTGAGCTGTGGTTATGGTAGGAAGTCTGAGATAAGTGTCTTGTGAGACACTGCAGACACTGATCTTTCAGCGTGGCCGGAGGAAGCGGCAGTTAACCCTGGGTAATGTACGTGATAAACTTTCCTCGTGCTCTTTCTGTCGCTCTGTTGAGATGGGAGAAGGATGTGAACCTCAGCTGAGGCTGGTTTGTTTTCCCTTTTGCCTCTTCACTCTTTCAGCTTAGCTGGCACCCCACTAAATCCTCGTCGGCTGTTTCCAGTCTCACACGGAGCTTGTTGGTCAGAGTGTGTGTGTGAAGTCTGTCTTAATCCCAGTGCCGCAGAGTTCCCAACACTCTGGTGTAACGATGGCTTTTATTAAAGTAAATTAACGTGAGGAAGTCAGAACTATAATGGGCAGATTAATGTTGGAAGTCTGAATAACTATTGCTTAATAAAATTTAAACACCAATTGTCTTGACTTCAAAGTTTGAGCAGGAGAACGTGTAGGCACAGGAATCTGGTTATTAAGTTTCTGCCCAATTAAATTCCGTTGGGAAACAGTTTTAGAAGGCGCTTTGGTTAGCCTGTGTGGACGTGAAAGGATGGCCTGTGAAAATGGTGCTTGGGATGCTCCCTCCTTGCGCTGTGTGAATTACAGGTGATTGTCTGCCTGCACTCAGCACTGGGGAGGCTGCACCTTGAGCACTGGGTCCAGTGTTGGGCACCTGAGCACAAGGGAGGCATTGAGGGGCTGGAGCAAGTGCAGAGGAGGGCAACAAAGCTGGAGAAGGACCTGGAGAATCAATCTGATGGGAAGAGATTGAGAGAGTTGGGGCTGGTTAGTCTGAGGAAGAGGAGGCTGAGGGGAGCCCTCATCACTCTCTACAGCTCTCTGAAAGGACCCTGCAGAGATGCTGGTGCTGGGCTCTGCTCACAGGTCATCAGCGACAGAACCAGAGGGAAGGGCTTCAACCTTCAACAGGGGAGGGTTAGACTGGCCATCAGGAAGAGATTCTTCTGGAGAGAGTTGTCAAGCACTGGAATGGGCTGCCCAGGGTGGGGGTTGAGTCCCTATCCCTGGATGAGTTTAAAAGATGCTGAGATGTGGTGTTGGGGGATCTGGTTTAGGGGTGACCTTGTAGAGTGGGGTTGATGGTTGGCCTCGATGATCCTGGGGGTCTTTTCCAACCTGAATGGTTCTGTGATTTTATGATTATGGAATCTGCCAGTGGTGGAGAATTGAAAGGATGAGGAGATCGCCGGCACTTGAGTCTGAGATTGAGTTGAGCTGGACTCTGCTAAACTGCTGTGAGAATCAGGCTGGTGTTTGCAAAGCTCTGTTGAGTGCGGTCACCTCTTGTTGACTTCTGAACGGTGGGATCCACCATGATATGAGCTAGTGCCATCCAGTTCCAGCCCCTGCACCCAGCTCTGGTCTTGCTGAGGAAAGCCCTGCACTTACAGAGCCCCGTCAGTTCTGAAGGGACCCCAAGTCCTTGTTCAGTAGTTAATGCTGAGTTAGAAATGATCACTAATTTGTCTTCCATCTCATCACTGTGATTCTTCCATCCATCATCGTGGTGTGGAGGCTTCTCGAGCAGAAGGTGCCAACTGGCTGATACCTGGGTAACCCAATGCAGTTTCGAGGGATGAAGGGGGAACCTGGCAGGTAGAACTAAGGAGCAGGGTGGGATTACTTGCATCGTCACTTGACAGAGACGCGAGCGAACAACAAGCTCTTACAGGCACACTGTGACGTTTTTCTCGGCTAACGGTGACGAGGGGCTGGAGCTCATGTGTCTGAGAAGCAGCGACAAGTCCAGGCGTGTGGTGTGTTGTTGGGGATTTCTGCAGTGGCTGGGAGCAGAGTAGGAAGGAGGAGTGTCTGCAGCAAACTGCTGGCTTGGCCCTCCCAGGTAGTTCTTGTCGAATATTAACCTGGCTCCAGCCAACTCAGTGCTTTGTTTTTAACCCTCCTGGTCTCTCAGTGCCTGTGAGAGTGTGAATGTCCAGCAGTTCATATAGAATCATTAGGGGTTGGAAGAGACCTCGAAAGACTGTCTAGTCCTCCTGGTGGAGTGTGTGGAGGGAATCCCTGATGTGAAGAGCAAGACAGAAACATTTATGTTATAGAAAGGAGAATCGTATCTGTTGATGATGAACCACTGGTTTGTGTTTGGTGTTGTATTGGTGGTTGTGTTACCAGTAGCCCAGTTACCTTTGGTGAGACCTTGGAGTAATGGACAGCGCTCTTTGAGAGGTGCAGCTCTGTGGAGTGTATCCTGTCAGAATACCTGAGTGAGAGAGTGTCTCAAACTCCTTCCTGGAAAGGATCCTCAGCCCTTGGAACAGGCTGCATGGAGAGGGGGTTGAATCGCCATCTCTGGCCGTGTTTCCCGGTCATAGAGATCTGGAGCTCAGGGACAGGCTTTAGTGGTGGGATGGGACAGTTGGGTTCAGGGTTGCACTCGATGATCTGAAAGGTCTTTCCCAACCTGAACCATTCCGCGGTTCCTCTGTTCCCACATACCCTGGTGGGATGGTGTGAGCCTGCCCACTGCCAGCTGGGTGACACTGAGTTATAACTTAGGGTATGGCAGCTAGCACCAGCCTTCCCTTTGTGGAGCAGATACTGTTTGCAGTTGGAGCCACCCCTGACCTAAACACTCCTCCCTTGGCACAAACTCCACTGGGTGTTAACTGGAGCTGGGGGGGTGGGGGCGGGGAGGTGGAAACTCTAGAGCCTTTGTGTGAGAAGGAGGAGAGGGGGGAAATAAACCAGAATGTGTTGTCCTTCTGAGAAGTTATTTCCTGTTTCTTGACACATGTGAGTTATTTGAATTCTCTGTTGATCTCATTCCTAGTTCCACTGCTCATTTCAGTGCTAGAAAACTCTCTGAAGGCTGCTTTGCTGCTTGTGGTGTTTCTGGATGTGCAGCGTTGTCGTTATCCTTTAAATTTTACCTGGCGAAGGCCGTTAGTACCTGTTTTTGTGCAGAGCTCTATCATTTTACGAGGACATGTTCTATTTTTTTCTGCATGTTTTGTCTTTTCTACAGCAGAGAAAGTTGGCAGTTAAGGCTACACATTCAATAGTCTTTGGTGACACCAGAGCGCCTTCCTCTTCTGTGGGTTGGTGGGTCTTTGGTCACTTTGTTGTTATGGGACAGTCATTTCTCCCTCTTTTCACAGCTCTTCCATGGGTGCGTTTGTATCCAGAGCAGCATTTGGGATTTTGAGGCCTCATCTTGAGTCCTGGGGGCAGAGCTGGGCCACTCACTTCAAGAAAGAGATATAGGGGCTGGAGTGAGTCCAGAGGAGCAACAAGGCTGGGGAAGGGTCTGGAGGGAAAGGCTGATGAAGAGAGGCTGAGGGAGCTGGGGTTGTTGAGCCTGGAGGAGAGTGGGGACCTTCTCCCTCTCTCCAGCTCCCTGAAGGGAGGTTGTAGTCCACCCTGTAGTCAGGTAGGGGTCAGGCTCTTCTTCCATGCAGCCAGCACCAGGATGGGAGGGCAGAGCCTGAAGCTGCAAGGGGAGGGTTAGATTGGATGTTAGGAAGCCCTTCCTCATGGAAAGGGTGATCAGAGCCTGGACTGGACTGCCCAGGGAGGGCAGTGGTAGATCCCCTTCCCTGGAGGTGCTGAGGGCCAGCCTGGCTGTGGCCCTTAGTGCCCTGGTGTGGCTGACCGTGGTGGTGTTAGGTCCTGGGTTAGGCTGGCTGAGCTCAGAGGGCTTTTCCAGCCTCAGTAATTCTGTGATTCTAGTGGCAATGCTGTACTCAGCACACAAGTTGGGAGAAGCACACTGTGCCTCCTCAGGGTACAAGGGAAACATCTGCAATGAGTAGCAGCTATCTTTGGGAGGCCCTTGGATAAAAGGCGTTCACTGGCATTCCTAAGTGCCTTCAGAAAACTCCCAGGTCCTTCCTCCGTGCAGGTTTCCCAGCCTTTTTCCCCTCTTTTTTAAATAAAAGTGAGGCTGTGCCTCCTGCAGCTGGGTGTGCCCTGCACGCAGCGCTAGATACTGCGTGTTCTCTCCGAAGGCTCTTTATCGTTCGTGGCCAAACGTTGTCAAACACTATTTATGTTTCATCAGAGCCAATTCACCGGCGCTGCAGAAATGGTCTGTTTGATTTCTGTTGCTTATGGAACCAATTCAGAGACAAGAAAGCCCTTGAGTTAAACGAGGATGTCTTGAAGGAAGTCAAGGTGTTGTCAAGAGGCTTTGAAGATCCCCCGGTGCCTGGTTGCAAGGGGGTGGGTTTGGATGGCTTTTTGACAGGTTGTGTGTGGAGGGTTCCTCCAGGCAGACCTTCACCTTTGATGGTTTTGCCTTACGGTGTCTGGGAAGATGGAACGATGCCGCTGCTGGTGAACCTGTTGCAAGGTCAGGCTCTTGGGTGCCTGATGTGGTTCAGGAGGGGTGAGATGTAGGCTGTGAGTCCTATGCCTGTACCCAGGGGTTGGCTGAGCTCTTTGTTCCTTTAAAACTTTAACAGTGTGGGTGTGTTGGGTTGTTCTATTTAAACTAAAAATGTGGTCCAGAAAGTCCCCTACCTGGGCTGTGTCGCCCTGCCCCAGAGCCCAGGGAGTGGGAGGTGGGAAGCAGGAGAAGGCTGCAGCCGGTGGGCAGGGCCTCAGCCAGGCTGCAATTTCATAACACCGGTTATAAAGTCCAGGATGATGTGTGCTTGAGTGAACTCCAGCCAAAGCCGTGCCCTTTTTTGGATTAAGGATGCACAGAACTACCAGACAGGATTTAGTAGGATGTTGGAAGCAGAAATGAAAACTGTCTTTTTTCAGCTGAGGATGATTGGAACGACACTCAGCTAGAGCAGCAGGGAACAGGGGTAAGAATGTGCATGAGGGAGTTCTGTGCCAGGCAGTACTGTGAGCTTCCTGCTGCATCTCCTGCCTGCTTTGAGCTGCACCAGAGATGTGGCATCTGAACATTGCTCAGAGTTCAGGTCCAACTCCAGGGTTCTTTTCCCACTTGCCTACTGTGCAGGGATGCAGGAGCATGGATGTCATGCTCTTGCCTGCAGATTGGGAAGGGGTGGCAGGAGCTCAGCTGCATCAAGCTGCTCTGGGCTCTCCTGTCTTGTAGGAAAAGGTTTAAATCTGGGATACAGGGGTGGGAGAGGAAGTTCTGCCTCGGTGCAGCTCTGCCTGCGTCAGGCACAGCCAGCATCAAAGCTGGGAGAGAGCAGAACTCCCACTGGGGTGAGAGGGGCTGGAGTCCTCTCTAGCTTAACCAAGAAACCTGAGGACTTGGAGGCCTTGGAACAGGCTGCCCTGGGAAGGGGGTCTCTGAAGGGGTTCAGAGAACAGGCAGACCTGGTGTTTCTGGAGATGGTTTAGTGGTTGGGGGTTGTGGGATGGATGGTTGGACTGGATGGTCTTGAAGGTCTTTTCCAACCCCGATGCTTCCGTGACTGCAAATACTGCCCAAGGTTGCTCACAGTGGTACCTTTCACATAGTGCGATGGTTTATCGTTTCCTGTGTTACAAGGGGCTGGGGAGAAGTGGGAAAAAGAGTGAGGATATATTTCTGATGACTAATTTCACATCGTCCTGGCAGGTAGAGCCAGAGCTCAGCCCTGGCTTGGCTCCAGCCCTGATCTACAGATCTTTGCAGTAATGTTCCCTCCATGTGACTGTGCTGGTACAAATTGTTTTCTTCCTCAAGTCTCAAGAGTTGTGGTGAATGTTGACACAGCTTTGAGAGATGGTGCTTGTCTCTGTAAAGAGGAATAAATTACTAAAGGTTTATTAATATTTAACCCTCTATTCGTAAAACTTGGTTGTAAAATCCTTAGTGAAGGTTATAATCTGAATGTGAGGCTCCGGATAATTCACAGTCTCGCTGTGCTGATGGGACTGAACTACTCAGAGTTGAGATACTCAGGGCAACTGGAGAAAAAAGGGGTTTTTCCACTTATAATTTAAAGGTCACTGTGTTCATGGGCTGGAAAACAGCACCGAGTGGGCTGTGCCAGGGCTTTTACCTTGTTCACGACACAGGGAAAACAACAAACCCATTGCCCTAAAAAGCACTGAAGATTTAAACTTAGGCTGTGGCTTTGCTCTGGGTTTGGCCTCCTCTTAGATTTCACTCTACTTGGTGACAGAGCTGGAGAATTACAGCAAGAGGCTAAAAGGTTTTGAAGGTGAAAAGACTGGTTTTTTGAAAAACTGAGCAAGAGGCCAGAATCTTCTCCGTTAGAAAGGAACAGCTGGGTTTGCAGAGCTTCCCAAGCAGGGCTGGAACAAGTACTCCATTTTCTGTCTTTGTTAACAATCTCCACACGTGGAATGATGATTTTTCTAAGCAGCTATTTTCATTGTAAACTGCAAATTCTGTGGAAGAACGTTGATTTCTTTCCTGGAAGCACCTACCATGCTTTTTGTAAGGCTCGGTTTATAAATCTCTTGCTATGAAGGATGCAGTGCCACCTTATTTATCAGCTTGTTGCGTTTACTCCTTTGAGTCCCAGAGCTTCATCGAGCACCGAGGGAACCTTTTGCAGTTTATTTTGTGTGTTGTAACACTCTGACCTATTTCTGTGAAGCAGCAAGACCAGGCTGCAAGGTCAAATCTGTAAGGGGGGGCAGGGGGGCATCGACAGCATCGTTCTTCTCCCCCTCTACTCTGCCCTGGGGAGACCACAGCTGGAATCTTGCATCCAGTTGTGGGGCCCTCAGTGCCAGAAGGACACGGAGCTGCTGGAGAGAGCCCAGCGCAGAGCCACAGGGGTGATGGAAGGAGGGGAGCATCTCCCTGCTGAGGAAAGGCTGAGGGAGCTGGGGCTCTAGAGCTGGGAAAAAGGAGCCTGAGGGGT
>JAOXOE010027329.1:0-18688 GCA_028565055.1 Phoeniculus purpureus
AGTTGGTCTCACAAGACTGGGGAGGATGCTGTACCCATTCTGGAGGCTGAGATACACTCAGGAGTTTGCCGCATGCACCTTCAGAGATGTTTATGCTGCTTCTTCATACGCTCACCAAGGACACATCTCCAAGACAGATGTTAGAGGGGCCTCCTGCCTCGCTTTGCATTGTCTCAGCACAATTTCTGAGGCTGAGTCCTAAGTAATTTCTGCAAGAAATTCTTGGAACATCTTTCAAAATTGGGCTTTTTGACAGTCATGCTGTTTTCTGAGCTCTGCCTTCACTTTTATCAGACCTTATCAGACAGCTGAAGTTCTGCTTTAAATCAGGCCCTCGTATTGTGTGCAAAGTCCACCAGCCTTCAAAATAATCTTTCTGATCTTAATTAATTATTAAAGAAAGGCTAAATTTTGGATGATCGTTAAAGGAGGCATTGTCTCACCTTAATTATCTTTGCAGAGGTTTCTCTGGTCTTGCTGAGTTTGGTAAGAAAATTGCTTAAGTGCTCTTAGATAACGAATTCCCCAATTAATATAACTAATGTTTACAGATAGATGACTCCCTGTTTTAGTGAGCAGTTGCATCATTAAGTGACCTTGCTAAACTCACACACCGAGCATTGCTCTCACAGGACACAGATACGCTGATTTTATTATACAAACATTCATCTTTACTACAAAATATTCCCAAATTAGCCTTTTTGAAGAGGTTTCTTGTTTGATAAATAACACAAGTTTCCACACTGAGGAAAAGACATTATCGTCTAATTAAGCACCAGAATTGTCCAATAGAATTACTTGGTATCTCCTGCAAAACATTTTCTTCCTTTGAATTCCCAAAGAAGGTGAAAAATTGAAAGTGCAAGGTGTTACTGAGAAATAAATCCTCTTAAGACACAATCTGCAGTCCTTCATGAGCAGGTTTAGATGAAAGCAGTGGGAATTTGGTGCAAGTAATTTTGAACCAAGTGCTGATTTTCCTCCCACCTCCTGCACATGGGGATGGTTTCTCAAACATAACTCTTGCAGGGTCTGTCATGAGTAGCAAAGTCTTTCTGCTTTGTTAGTGCTTTGTCTCACGTTGCTGTGGCCTGTTCATGGATGAGGTGATGCAGGACGGGTTTTTCTGTTTGACCAAGTATCCCCTGCTCTGCAGGATGAGATTCATTACTGGCTCATAACTTGCATTTGAAAACCCTCTGCCCACTGCTCTTTAGGCATCACAATGCCACTGCCTGTCCTGACATCCTCAGCAACTGCTGTGAAAGGACCCTGGCACAAGAAATCCTCTGATGTGTGCAGACCCTTCAGTCTTAACAGCCAGCATGGAGAGAGAGTGGCCTGTCTCAAGGGTGGTCCATTTTATCCACCTCTCACACTTGCCATGGGATGGCACACACCACTCCAAGAGGAGTCTGCTTCCTTCCAGCGACTACATGCGACTTCTGAACAGCAGACTTAGACTTTGATCTCCACCTTTTCAGGTGCTAAATCTAGGTGACTGGATCCCACTCCATGTATGTTGCATGTACGAAACACTCATTTAAACCAGCTTTTTAAAGCTAATAAAATTAAATCACATAATCCTGAGGTGTAATTCTATTATAACTTAATAAGTTCAAAAGATATACAAACTTCACACAAAAGCCAAGCAGCCAAGGACCTGCAAAGGCAGTGAGGGCTACTGTAGGACAGGTGATGAAAGGGGACTGTCACAGGGAGGGCTGGGAACACCAAGTTTGCATAATATCTCTATCTCCCAGAGGAGGCAAAACTGGCCATGGTTATGGAGAACGCAAACAAGTTTCTCTGCAGAAGAATGTAGGTGCCCAAGGATGACTTCTACTAGTTCTCAAGTTCTGAAGAACATAGCAGCCAGAAATTGGTTGCACATCTTTGCAAACAGTACAGCAACTGTTTGATAAATGCATTTTACATGCAGACAAAGTTTTGATAGATTTTTCTCTATATCCAATTAATTTAAAGCCCATTTAACGATACTAGTTTAATGTCTGTTGATTGGATTTTGATTTGTATTCAAGTGAGCTCGACGCGAGTCATCAGCTATAGATGCATAATTTAATGTAAATAAAATCTACAAAATAAAGTCCTGGTAAGTGTATGTTCATCTCTGTAACTGCTTAAATAAATACAGAGAGAGAGAAGATGTCATTCCCGGTGGTTTTATGAGGTGCAAGGCTGTGTGGTGGTGTTTATTAACGTACTCTAAAAGTTATTGACTTTGAGGAGGGAAAAAATAATTAATAATCTTAAGACAATGGCCTCTAATCCTTCTCACTGCAAATTATTTTCTTCATCTCTGCTGTGAGAGGGCACTGGGATGCTGAGATATGCTCTGTCATCTGAGCATCTTCAACTCACGAGGAATTTCTCTTTCCATCACAAATCCCTCTTTCTTCTGCCTGACTCCCGGAATTGTCAGCGTTGGAGAAGACCTTCAAGGTCATTGAGACCTTCTTAACCCTCACCTCAGCTCCCAGCACACATGAGAATGGGGTCAAATTAGAAAGATGCTCACACAAAGGAAACCAAGTAGAGGGAGGGATGATGAAAGAAGAGCAGAGTGGAGAAGCTAAGGGCGCAAGTGCAGCTAATGCTCTCCAGTAATGGGGCATAATAATTGGAAGAATTCAAGTCAGAGTTTGTCTTCTCACTAAGATTCATGGAGACACCTGAAACACGAGCAAAGCAGTAACAGTTACGTTAATTGCAAAGCTGTGAAAGGCAGGTGTCGGTGTGCACTTGGAAAGGCTGCGAAGAGCAGACACCAGAGCGAGTGTCACTTCTGAAGGGTTCTGGGTTTGAGACAACTACAGTGGGGATCCAAGCCTGGAAAACTGGATCCTCGCTTAAATTCAGCAAAGCTGCGACAGCATCCTGGTTGCCAGCGTGTCACATCATTTTAAAGGATGTTGGGAGGGAGAGATGATGAAACTGAAGGTGCCTGAATTATTGAAAGAAAAGGAGTGTTCAGAGGGAAGTAAAAGGAGAATATTCCAAGGACAGGACAACAATTAACAAGCAGAGAAGCCTATGAGAAACCAAAGAAAGGATTGTATTTGAACTTTTTTTATAAAGAAAACCAACACAGACGGTGCCAGCTCTCGGACAAAGGCATAATACCTGCAAAAAAAACCCACAGTCATTTCACAAAAGCCTGAAGAAATGAAAACACCAAAGCAGAAAGAAATCACGAAGGGTTAGACAGGAACAAAACGGTGTGCAGAACCTTTAAAGCTGTAAGTGCATCCTGTGGCCAGGCCATTGTGCTGAACAGGCGATAAATCCTTATTTATTTCAGCGCTGACCAGCAGTGCAGGACTTCCTACTGCATCTCAAAGTGCTAAAACCATCGATGGGGAAGTCTGGTCGGGCTGGTGAGATCTAAATTTCCAATCAGACACCGAGAAAATCATTTCCACCGTAGGACCTCATGAGCTGACTTGGAGGTAAAACAAAATCTCGTGAGGACAATCTGGTAATTGTACTGGGAAGCAGGACACTTGGTTCAGGGCTGAGAATGTTTCCTGTACGGTCAGTGGGATTCATGTTACTGAGCTGCAGAAAACAACATCTGAGCTAGTCAGCCTTGACTGCCCTGACAACCAGGGCAGAGAGCAGACACTTCTGGAGCGTGATTCATCTGCCCCAACGTAGACACCTACCTAAGGGTGAGACGAATGTACGTTGAAATACCTAGAGCTTCTGTCAACTATAAAGGGAATCTGGACTAGCTCAGAAGTAAATATTTGCATTGAAGACATCTAAGTGTGTTGGATGAATCCTGCCCTGGGTCTCTCAGACTGAAATCACACTGCTAAGGACATAACCTCGCGAAGCAAGAAAGAGAACAGGGAGATGAAGAGAAAGCAGAACTAAGGGAAATGTATTATCATGATAAAGGAGAAGTCGAATTCCTGAGAAAGAGACAAACACTACAAAGGAAATGCAGAACAATTTTTGATACTGCTACACGCCAGATAGAAGTAAAAGGTAGAACTAACTCCAGACTGTGATATTACGGAGGTAAATAGGCTCTGAAGGAACTAGCTTTGTGAGCCCAGGTTTCTTGGTTATGCAAAGGAGAATTGGAGTGGTTCTTCTGCTCCCAGTGGTGGGAACTGGAATTATTAGATAACCCAACAGCTCTGCATGCCATTTAGTGTGTACACGAGACAGCCAGTGCCTGATGTGGCACTGACAGGTCAGTGAGTGTTCTGCACAAACTTGCTGTGAAGCCTCCCACACCAAGACCAGGATAATGTGCTCTGAAACTGGGTGGGAAAACGTAGCAAGTTCCTAAAAAGGACCTTACAGAGACCTGCAGAGCGCAGTTGGACATTGCCAGGTTATGATACTGAAATATGGTAGATTTGGAATAAACCTGCTCAGTTACACAAACACTGATGGCAAGTCCAGAGGGAGGGGGTGCTCTTGTGAGGGACACCAAGAATTAGAGAATAAGATGGTCTGTGACAAGGTCTCTTCAGCTGAAGCTTTTACAGCCCTGAGACACATAAAGTGTCAAAGCGGAAGCAGAAACGGTACTTGCATAACGTTACTGCATACTTCTACATAAAGGAGATCAATTGTACCCTGGATCCTAAACCAGGGCACACCTACAAGTGCCATCATTAGTGTCTTCTACAGAAATAACAGGGGAAGTGTTGCATAGGATAAATGCAACAGTGTGAGGGTCCCCTCTGGAACCCAGCAGTTAAAAGAAGATGACCACAGATGAATTGAACCCTCTTGAAGCAGACTTGAGCTACAGCAAACTACTGACTCTCAAGACAAGGCCAAGGTCCCTATCTCCAGGACAATCAAACAGTTCATGCCAGAGCCACCTCTAATTCCCAACAGTTCTAGTTCATGGAAAAGTGGGACTGAAGATCACTCGCAGGCTGCCCTTACGTCCAGCAGCAATGAACGTGGACAACCCCACTTTCATTTTCCAGGCTGTGCAGCATATTCAGCCCCAGGACAGGAATACATGAACATGCATCTCCTCCTTTCCTATTCAGATATATTTCCTGCACACCGTCAGCAAAACTAAAGAATATCGACTCAGCCTTATTTGCCCAACGTTTCAAGAAATCTCGTGACAAGCTGGGAAGGGAACCAGAGGCCTGTTTCATTTTCCCAGTCACAGGTATGTCCCTACCATAGAGCTGGAAATAGAGTCCTTGCAATACCAACTAAGTCAAATGTCCTTCGGAACCCCATGAGAAATATGGGATCTCCTTGTAGTAAGACTCTTCCCTCCACATCCTTCTTCAGAAGGCACTTGGACAACTCACTCCCTCAGCCTTGGCTTTTACTCATTCCAGAAGGAGCTGGGTTTTCACCTCACTGTTATGAAGTATCACCACCACCCCTCTGCAGACACCATTACTTCTGTGCGTATCATGAAAACAATGAGATCAGGTTAGTCAGATGAGACCTACTGTCTCTAAGGTCGGTGTTGACTAGTGTTAAAAATATTCCAACTTTCTTCATGGAATCTCAGCTCAGCTTTCAAGGTGTTTCTACGAGTGGGGTCAATGTCTCCAGCCTAGAGGCATTTCCCTACTGGCAGTTTGGCAAACCAGTAACACTCTTCTGACCTTTAAACTTCTCCCTAGCTTCTCCAGACCTATTGGGGGCTCATACTCCTGGGAACCAGTTATTTCAGGACTCTTTAACATAGATTTTCTGTTTTTGCTGCTGAAAGAAACGTTTTCATTGATGGCAAATACTGTTTAACATCATCCTTACCTGTCACAGTACAGGAAAACAGTTCATCATCCTCATGTACTATTCACTCCACTTCTTACCAAATTCAGAACGGGTTTATTTCCTTACATACCTCCAAATTTATGCTTTATTACCTCTTTGTTCTGCCAGCTGCAGATTTTCCCAGGTGCTTCAGCCTGACAGTTATCTTCACTTTGTCACTTCTAACATACATGAACTGCCATTATCATTTCTATGGCTTTTAAAATCTATTTTATTTTATACTTCGTAGCTGCCGTCTGTGCTTCCTTCATTCATCTCCCTGAGGAAGAAATGTAAACGTGAGAGAGGCAGGAGGGCCAAAGTGCCCTAACCTCCACACCACGACTTCTGCAACAGGGTCCTTGTTTGAGTTAGGACAGAACTAGTTCGGTTCTTTTTCTCCACCTCAGTGTCTTCTTGGTACCAGCACTTTCTGAAATTAACAGCACAAGCTCTTCCAGTCCATTGATATCTCATTGGTCTAAAGCTGAGGGACTACAGGGTCTATCCCTCTGTCCATTCTGCCTTTGATCTCAGTCTGTGCTTTCACAAATCCAGCTCCTGAATCTGGTTCCCATCTGCCAAATGTCCCATCTGGGACTTCCCCAGCACCAGCTCACAGCATCAGTGATGACATAATTGCCACCAGGGGGGTATATTTCATTTTATTGCTATTATTTTCATCGCAGCCTTTTAGTTTCCTCTTCCAATTTGTAAGTCTCTGTAACTTACTCCCTTTCTCTTCCCCTTTGAGGAGGGAGAGGTGTTCACAGAGAGCATCTGTCACTGTGTAGTGACGGGCCCAGCTCTAACCCATGACAGTGGGAATCTCCTGGTACTCCCTGGATGCTTCTCCAACAGCACAAGTAGCAAAGGCAGAGTAATAACCTCACACCCTCTGACCTTGAGTGGGTCATGTCTAGTTTCTTGCTGTCATGCTGCAGCAAACCCCAAGAATGAGTCTGGTGTGGGAGAGGAGTCACTGAACAAAGTCAGTGTGTTGGGAAGCAGTAGAGATTTTGGCATAACAAACACCCACTGTCCCCTGCTGCCCTCTCTGCCTCCCATGGGGCTTCATCAGAAAACAGTCCATGAGCAACTAGCTGGGATTTGGGGGCAGGTCTCTGTATGGCCACAGACAGCTGCCAGCTCTACCCATCCCGAGGACTGTCCCCTGACCTGGACAAGTACCAAGCCCAGCCACCAAGTGAGAGACTTGCAGCTGAGACCTTTGCAGCATCCACCCGCAGTGAGGGTGGGCAAAAGGGGGTGCCTGTGTGGTGCCTCAGTGAATGGCAGCAGAAGGTGATGAGCTGTGGGCAAAACAGAGTAGTTACAAACATCTCGTTATTGTGTAGATGAAGTGTCAGCACAGACAGTCTCCCAGGCAGGTGAAGGAAGATGAAGATCTGGCTTCCAGCTCTGCCTCCAGCTATAATCACCACAGATAAGGAGCTATAAGGTGTATCCCCAGAGACCTGTGTGTCTTCTTGTTTCTGCCATGGCCATGAATTCCTGGAAACTCATGAGTCAGGAAGCTGCTCTCCTGCACAGACCCAGCTCCCACATCACACAGGGAGTTGCCTCTGCCTGTGGCTGACCTGCCACTCTGAAGCTTGAAGGTTTCAAGCACTCCCTGGGGAGAAAAGACTGCTGTGAAGCTTCATGGTAGCCTCAGCAGAGACCTGAAGTGAACACGCCTAACAACCAAGTGATAGTCTGTGATTGGAGGCTAGACATGACTTGAGGGTGCTGGGTGCATCTCTCACACACAGAAATGGACTGCACTGCCCCAGTGCAGTCTGAGGGACAGGACGGAGTCCCTCTGTGCTCCTCCCTCAGAAATGTCATCTTCCCAGCTTGTGTTCATGCTAGCTCTGAAGCCTCAGATCATTTTTGAGAGAAAAGAGAAAAGCAAACCATTCTTAGTCAATATTTCCATTTTGTTGACAGCCCTCCAAATCCTCACCCCATGCTTCAGCATCCTGCAGCCCTGCCCTGCTAATTTCCCCTACAAAGGAACTGAGTGTCTTCTCTGTTCCATCACCCACATCACAAATACAAGCGCTGGGCAACCAAACCCAGATCAGACCATGGAGATGTCCATTTGTAACCTCTTCTGGTTTTATTAAGGCATCTCTGTTAGTAGTTGCAGTGATCACATCTTTTTTACAAGCCTTCACTGAGAGGAAAACAACCACGATAGCAGTGACAACAGAGGAGTTCTCAGGTTTTAACAGAGGAACTGCAAGCAGGGATCAGGCCGATGAGTGATCTATGTACTGGTGGAACTGTAACCCTAAACAACCTACGAGTCTGACAAATTCACAAACACTACTGATTCCACTGAGGGTGGTATTGACCACCCCTATTCAAAGCCACTCTTGGATGAAAAGCTCATCCTGGTAGGGGCACTCTCACAGTGAAGCCAGAGACAGCAGGGTTTAGGCTACCAGGTAAAACACCATCAGCAGGAATTACAGGGGACAGTGCCAAGCACTTGCTGGGAAAAGACCCGAGGTGCAAGTTCCCCAAGGCCATGGGAGTCCAGCTCAGAACGTGCTGTGTGATCACTCACGAAACAAGCAAAGTCAGGAAAACCTGGACATGGCCAGAAGACAAGGGCTTGCTGACACCACACCAGGTCATGCTGAGATTGCAGCTGGTAAATGAGGGACTGGAAATGAATGGCCCAGGATTGCCTGCTAGAAAAGAAGCTCAGTGGAACAAGAGGATGGGCTGGCCCTTTGGAGTGGTTCCACCCACAAGCACTTAGTGTTTTCATCAGACAAGGTCAAAAGACCAGGTGTGCCTCGCCTCTCCTTCCCAATGCTCTCAAACTGCATTCAGCCAGCACGTGGAGGACCTTCCCTCTGGCCCAGTGAGCACTAATTATCGCATGGAAATGGATGACAGGAGAATGCTGCTACCCTGGACCATCTCAATGTTAAACTCCAACAAGGACATGAGACAAAGTCTCAATCACTTCAGATGAAAACCATCACTCCTGTGACTACATTTTGTGATCACACTTCAGGTGAAAGATGCCATAAGAACCAACAGGGTAAGGCAGGAACGAAGCCTCAAGCAGCAGTGTGTGTGGACAGGACTGTTCTCATCATTTGCATCAGGGACTCAGGCATCTCTGGGGTTACTCGAAATGAGACTCCCCGTGGGCTTAAGTAACAATGGAGGGATGACATTAATGCCTAAATTCAGTGTGGTCTAAGTACCGCATGAACTCAGCCAACTGCCTTGAGCAGAAGGGTGGAAAAAACAATTCTCGTGGTCTAGGAGCTTAGAAAAGCAGAAAGACCACAAGTGAAAACCCAGCCAGTCAGAGGTAGGTGGCAGCTTCCCACCCTCCTTCCCCAGCCTCTGAATGCTGACCACCCCCATTCTGATCCACCCCAGGATGCTGTTGGCATTCTTAGTCACAAGGTGCCTCATGGTCTTCCTGCTGTCCACCAGGACCCCCAGGTCCCTTTCTCCTACACTGCTCTCCAACAGGTCAGGCTCCAATGTAAATAATCTTCTCCTGACTTTAGCTTTCAGGCAGGAACACCATCAGAGACAGAAGTCACCTGCAGCTCTCAAAGCCCATGACCCTGGCATAGGCATCTAGAGTCCAAGCCTGTAACAGATATGATGATCTAGCCCTGGGTTATATTGACTCAACCAGAGCAAGAACCAGGGACAACAAGAAGAGACAAGACTTATGGGTCGAAGCTGTAGAAGGGCTGCTGAATGTGGGGGGTCTGAGAAATGGTATGAGGTCCAGATGTGCTCTGAGAATATTTCACCTCCCTGCCTCTTGCTTCACTAAGGAAACAAAAGGGATACAGATTCTGGGTTATAAATTTTAAAGCAATTCTGCTGTGAACCTCCTTTTGAATTTAGAGGCAAATCCTTCATATAAATGAATTGAGAAATTCTCCCTCTGAAGTCATCCATCTCTTAATAGGACATCCTGACACCAGCTGAGTCAATCCAATGTCCATTGTTGATTTGAGTGTGTTCATCCAAGGCTGACATGACATTTCTTTTGTTGACAGAGCTCATATGTTACAGTGGCCTGTCCTTCATATTTCTCTGTCTTTCACTGCTTCAGCAGCTGCATACCAGGAGAAACTGCTGCATTTACTGATTTCATTTCTTCAAGATCCATTTCCTAGATATTCCCTTCTCCAGCTAAGGGCAGCGTTTTTTGTTCTTCCTAGATTTCAGTTGGAGAAGGATTTACGCTGGAGATGATTCTTCAAAGGCCAGTACAGCAAAATTATCTAAAGCACCAAAGCCCATGATTTTAATCTCAGAAGCAGATATATAACAAATATATTATTCAGCATCCCCCGTACCGAGGGATTCTTCTCAAAAACCAGGCTGTGACAGACAGCTGTACAGGTGTGTCTGCATGAGTGACACAGGCAGGATTCAACCACCATGGTGTTACTGGGAAGGAACATGACAGCTAATTTGAACTTTGTCATATCCAATTCCAACTCTCATACAGATTGCCAGGGTAAGGATTCGCGCAGACAGCTCTGCTCTTGTAGCATAGTGGGATCTCCTTTACTGAGAGCAAATCTCACTTGTGCAGATCATGCCTCTGAACCAGGAGTCCAGCCTGGAGCAGACTCTGAACTCTGGTGATGCTTTGCTATACAGAACCACACAGAACATCAGGGTTTGGAAGGGACCTCAAAAGATCATCCAGTCCAATACCCCTGTCACAGCAGGATCATCCAAGTCGCACAGGAATATCGCCAGGTGGGTTTTAATCATCTCCAGAGAAGGAAACTCCACAACCCCTCTGGGCAGCCTGTTCCAGTGCTCTGTCACTCTGACTGGGAAGAAGTTCCTTCTCACATTCATATTCAACCTCCTATGTTCCAGCTTACACCCATTGCCCCTCGTCCTGTCACTAGATGACATTGAGAAGAGCCTGGCCCCATCCTCCTGACACTCACCTTTCACATATTTATAGACATTAATGAAATCACTCAGTCTCCTCTTCTCCAAACTAAATAGACCCTCAAACTTTCCTGACCAGGAAGGTGTTCTACTTCCTTCATCATCTTCCTTGCTCTATGCTGGACTCTCTCCAGCAGCTCCACATCTCTCTTGAACTGAGGGGCCCAGAACTGGACACAATACTCCAGATGTGGTCTCACCAGGGCACAGTGGAGAAGAACCTCTCTTGATCAGCTAACCACCCTCCTTCTGATCCACCCAAGGATGCTGTTTGCCCTCTTAGCCACAAGAGCACATTGCTGCCTCATGGTCATCCTGCTGTCCATCAGAACCACCAGGTCCCTTTCTCCTATACTGCTCTCCAACAGGTCAGTCCACAACCCATACTGGTACCTGGGGTTATTCTTGCCCAGATGCAACACTTTACACTTGCCCTTGTTATATTTCATTCAATTTCTCTCTGCCTAACTCTCCAGCTAGTGCCTAGGCAGGGACCCCATGTTCTCCCCATCACAGCCCCACAGTGGGTCACAGGCTCTGCTCTCTTTCCTGGAGGAAAACAGGTATGACTGTAGAGTGCTGTGTTGTTCCTTGCCTGATAAAGTTGTATTAAAGACTTACAAGGGATTTTCTGCACAGCTGGCCAACCAATGCCCTTCACAGCACATCTCCAGCCCTTTAAATATTCATGAGGCTGGGTCTGCTGCCTAATTGAATTTCCTCTATGAATGAATCAGTTATTTTCCCATGTCCTACAGCAAAGATGCAGATTAAGTGTAAAGCTGGGATAGTACACCAAGAAAGCAATTCCTCTCTGGTTAGCAGCTGATCAAACTCACCCCTGCTGGGATCAGCTCTCCAGCGTCATTCTTCCTCCCAGTCAGCCTGAAAATCACAGATTCATAGAATAATTCATCTCAGGGTGGACTGCCAGGAGTGTCCAGTCCAACCACTGCTCAGAGAAGGGGTATTGCCAAACACAGAGGAGATTGCTCAGGGCCTCACACAGACGAGCTTCAGGTATCCAAGGATGAAGACAACACCTTTGCTGCAGGACTGGGTGTCCCTCATTTTGCATGTTTTGCTTTCCCTTAGTCAGACTCCTTTTTACTGTGCCTGTTGCCTCCTGTCCTTTCACAGTGTATCTCCACCAAAGCCAGGCTCCATCTTTTCTATAACCTCCCTCAGGCAGCTGGCAACAGCAGTAACTCCTCTCTGTGTCTTCTCTTCTTAATACCAAGCAATATCAGCTCTCTCATCTTTCCCTGTGTCTCACATAGCCATCATGTGCTCCAGTCCTTCAACCAGATACAGCCCTTCAGTTTAGTCTCACAGGTGCTAGAGAGAAGGGAATAGTCTCCTCTCTCAGCTTGCTCACTACCTTCTTGCAGGGTAGTGGTGATGTTACTGTAGGGGTCTGCTACAGGCAGAATTGTCTTGATGGCCACACCCAGAGAGTGGCTGTCAATGAGTCCATGTCCAAGTGGAGGTCAGTGACAAGCGGAGTCCCTCAGGGATCAGTCCTGGGACCAGTCTTGTTCAACATCTTTGTCGGTGACACTGACAGAGGCATTGAGTGCATCCTCAGCAAGTTTGCTGACGACACCAAGCTGTGTGGTGCAGCAGACACACTGGATGGCAGTGATGAAGCACTGAAAAGGGCCACCTAGAGAGGTTGTGGAGCCTCCTTCTCTGGAGGCTTTCAAGACCTGTCTGGATGGGTTCCTTTCTCAGGTTCTATGATACTCATAGAGCAAGATGTTTGGACTTGATGACCCCTGGAGGTCCCTTCCAACCACTAAAGATCTGTGTATCTGTGTATCTATTATCTTCTTCTAATGAAGAAATATTTGTAACTCTAGTCTTCTTGTGAATGAAGGGGAAGAAGAAGCTCTGGCAGAAACACATTGATGAGAAAGAGCAGACAGGAGACCAGGCCAAACACTAGATAGATGTCTCAGCCTCCCCTGGTGCGCATATCTCATTTCATGAAAGTTTGAGGTGTCCCAGAGGATTTACTCTGTACAGATGTCTTAGGCTTTGAGGTTAAACAGTGAAGCTGCCCTATTGCATCCTTGGCCATGAGAAAAGATCTAACTCCATAGCAGGAAGAGATGAAAGACTCCAGTGGCTTCAGCATTTGGGTCACAAGACCACAGGGATTCTGGGCAAGCTACTAAGCATCAGGGACAAGAGACAAGACAAGATGCTCAACAAGGCTCTGGGCAACCTGATCTAGTTGAAGATGTCCCTGATTACTGCAAGGGGTTGGACTAAATGACCTTTGGAGTTCACTTCCAACTCAGGCAGCCATGATTCTATGATTGAAGGAGCAAGGTGGCACACTGGATTGGAAAGGAGCTCCTCCAGCTGTGCTGCAGATGGTTACCTAGCAGGATGTGGCTTCAGCCCTGAACAGTTCTAGGTAGGTGGCTCCCAGCACAGATGAACTCAAACAAGGTCCTAGCTTGATCTTTCAGCCTCCAGGAAGGAAAAATCTCTCCTGTGTTATGTGGTGAGGTAATCCTCTCCGGGCGTCATCTGTCACCCACTGGAGGACCCACTGACACCTGTCCCAAGGATGTGGTCAGCTACCTGGCACAGAGCACGTTCACATAATGGGCAGCAAGAACCCTGTGGGGCCTTTGTGAAACACCCCTGGTGCAGACTGCATCCCAGGACTGGAGGCTGAAGTCTAATCTCTCAACTTCTACACAACATCCAGCGCTCATCTGCTCTTCTCCAGTTGGGGAAAAAACCTCAGTGGAGCTATCTGCATGCAGAGACCTCCAGCTACACTAGTTTATCTTTCACAGCAGCAGTAGACACTTTATGAAGCACTAGGAAGCAGGGTTGTGCATGGGGGAAAAAGGGTCCTTCTAGACCCAATCCTGTGCTTAATTTCAAACTCCTACGAGACATGGGAGGTGCTGGATCCCTGGCACCAGCTTGGACTGAGTTTTATTGCACTGCAGGGCTAAGAAGCAAGATGTTGTCATGATGGCCATGCAAGTCAGCTCTGCCCCTTCCTTTTCTGGTTGGTAGGGTCTCAGTCTTCGCTCTCTCGTGTCTGCAGTATAATCACAGTCTCCACCACACATGACGATGGTGCTGACTTGAACAGTAGATCGACCACCCTAGAAACTGCTCTTCACTGTTCCTGGCAAAAGCTTTTGTCATCAGCGTTCTCCGCCAACTGGAAATTATTCCTGGCAAGCATCTCAGCATCTGAGGACATCAGGTTGTTCTTCAGCAACAGTAATGTTTGGCAGGGGCAAGCAGTTCAGAGAAATGGGCCCAGCTATTTGACACCTCCTTACCTAGTGCTTGCATGCTGTCTATGGAGGTTGCAGCAGGTTGCTTGGCTCTGGGTCTTGCTGAACCTCATAGCAGCTGATTCCATCCAAGCAGATGGTATTGGTGGTGCCTTCAGACAACCAGTGGCCCACCCCAGGGCTGAATTTCCATCTTCTAAACGACAATCACTCTCCCCTCCACTCTTTGTCCCTGGGGGAAGTCAACACTTTCATTCAGATAGGATCTTCCTGAGATCAAAAGGGTAGTGGGGGACAGCAGCATCACCCCATTGTGACAAACAGTGAAAGGAAAGTGCATTTCAGCCACCACTCTTCTGCTGTCCCAGCACTCAGTAGTAAGGTGCTGCAAGGACTGAGACAGGATGAAGCGGTGAGTCCAAAGAGGGAGAGGTGGCACAGGGAAGAGAATGACACCACTTCATCTCATCTTCTCTTACACAGGTCAGTTCCTATGCCCTTTGCACTCTGATATCTCAAACAGTGTCAGAGAGATGATTTTTCCTCATCTGCAAGATGCAGAAGGTACAGTGCAGGTCTGTGCAAAGTCCTCATACTGATTGAAGGAACTGGTCTGGCTGCCGTCCCAGGACTGTGAAGAGGTGCTCACTGATGTCCTGGAGATGGGAACATCCCGTTCTCTGCATGCTCCCAGTTCCAGCACCAGCTGAGCACAGTTGGAGGCAGTTAAGCAACATGACCATAGTGACACTGAGACTTTATGGCAGAACAGTTTTTAAATCAGCCTATTCGCAGTCTGAAAGTAGGCTGAGACCTCAGAGCACTGAGCTGAGGGAGAAGAAATCTACCCAAGATGGGAGGGACAAATGCCCAGGTCTGTGCAGTTCTGGCTCCTGCGACCTCAGGTCTTCTCTGCTGTCACCAGGGCTGTCTCCAGGCTGGGCAAACCTTTGTGTGCCTGTTCCTAACAGGCAGCAGGGAGGTGAGGATCTGCTCTGCTGTGACTATGGAAGGGTGTGCTCATGCAAAGACTGGAGAGGCAATTCCTAGTTCAGCCTTAGGGGAAGTGCCATGGAGGTAAACTGGAGAAGACTCCTCGGCTGGAGCATTCAGTTCTCAGACATGCTAAAAGAATGACAGAGCTGCACATGAGCCACAGTAACGTTGCTTTTACTGAGAAAGCTGATGAGTACAGACCACAAAGGGTCTACAGAGTCCCCTTCCCCCCCACTGCACCCCTCCTTGCATGCAAGCATCACAGTTTGGGGCTGAAAATCCATCCTGCTAACAGCCAGTCCTGCTGCAAGACTGCAGCTGCCTTCCAACCCAGCACGTCATGAAAATTCCCTTTTTCAGATAGTTCTGTGTGTGAACAGACCACTCCGAGAGCTGCTGCTTACAGCATGGCAGAGAACTCTCAGTGCAAACCTCCAGTTGACTGGGGGCATAAGAGGAGAATGGAGAGTTAAGGGGGGAGCACCAGAAGTTCCTGCAGACCTTTTCTAGAGCCACTGGACTTCAAGGCCTGTCCCACTACATCAGTGCAGCCCACTGTGTTTGAGGATGAAAGACAGGCAGAGCCTCAGTGAGAGATGAGCATTTAGTTCAGCTCCTTAAACGACATTCCTGGACAACAGGACATGGGGGGCTTTACATCGTCTCAGCTGACATCTCATGCTGCTGTGGAGACCACCACAAGGATCTTTCCCACTGATCTGAAGCCCATACTGAGGCCAGCTTGTGTGTTTGTTGGACACTGGGATTCACTGCATGTCCCAGAGTTCAGAGAGCAGCGAGTGTTTCCTCCTGGGATTTCTAAAGGTGTTTTTATTCCAGAAAAGTACCATTTCTTACTGAGCCCAACTCTTCCATGTGATCTACAGCTATTTTTCATCCAAAAGCATTTTCAGTTAAAATATACTGCCTTGAAGAGGCACTGCTCACCCTGCTTTGCATCTGCCAGTTTGTGATGATAAGTCATGCAAAGACTCACCTTGGTGTGTCAGGCCCATCTTCTTTCCTGCAAATTTCACTAAACACACCTACTCTGAATGGCATATTTGTGGGGCTTCTGAAGGACAGGACACCCCAGTCTGACTGAAAAACAGCCTTCTCCTGCTTCCAGACATAAATCCCTGCTCTCTTTCCTTCTTCATGTTTGCTTTCTGCTAGGTGCTTGCAAGATGAGACTCATCAAAACATGAGATTATGTAGATTGGGCAGATTTCTCAATTACAGCAGATTGCTCATGCCCTTGTACCGCTGAGTTTTGAATATCTTTAGGAATTAAAATCCACAACCATACCGGGCTCCTGTTCCGGTGTCTGAGCACCCTCAGACATAAAATATTTTTCCCTGTTTCTAATCAGAGTTTCCTGCATTGCAACCATCTCCTGTTTCTTTTAGCCAAACTCCATGGACCTCCAAGGAGAATCAGACACTGTCTTCCCTGCACCTTCCCACTAAGACAGTGCCATTCTCGCAGCCTGTCTCAGTACATCATCTACCACAGCCCTCTAATCATCTTTGTTTCCTTCATTGGACTCACACTAGCATGTCAATATCTTTGTCCAGGGAGCCCAAAGCTGGACGTAATTTCCAGATGTGGTCTCACACACCAGCTTACTACATCCTTACTTACTATACCTTCACTGCTATAGCCCAATATTGTTTTGGCCATCATCTCCACTACAACATACTGACCTGTGCTGGAGCGGTGTTGTCCATCAGGATCTCCAAGCCCTTTTCTACTAAACTGATTTCTAGACAACTGGCCACCTGCTTGTTCTGCTACATGGAGTTACTGCACCCTGGGCACTGAACCTGACATTTGCCTTCACTGACGTTTATGAAGTTCATCTGAAGAGTAGCCTGGTCCTTCCCTGGGCACTGACCACTCCGCTCCAGCCTGCTTCCATCCACACTCTGCTGACAGTGCGGTCCATGCCGTGATCGAGGCAGTTAATGACATTGAACAGGACTGACCTCAGTGTCAGCCCAAGGGATGGTGCAAGTAGTCAGCCACCAGTAGCACTTTGAAAGGCTGGCTGCAATCCTTTGAGCCTTCTGTTCCAGACAGTGCTCTACCTAAACTATCATCTTAATCCATTCTCCACCTCATCAGTTTGGGTCTAAGAATATTAAGGGGTCCTTTGAGATTTCTTTGCTCCAGAGAAGGAAAGAAGGAAGGAAGATCTCAGGCTCTCACTCTCAGATGCTGCAGAAGTTTCTCCTCTGGTGACTTGAAGGAAGGGTCCAGGTCTCTATACAGTTTTCTGAACTGTTCCCTTATTTCTAATTGTCTCTTGCTTTTCTCTTCTCATTGTTTCTGGTTCTGAAGAAGTTGTCTGAAAAGCACAGAAGCTTCTCTACATGAAACCTTTTAAAAGAAACTCTATTCTCACTTTGGTTTCCCAGCACTGAAATTGTTTCTTCATTAAAGTTCAGCTCTGCGCTGAAACCAAACTGATCGAGAGTCATTCTGCAGCTTTGCCTTCTTTTTCTGAGTCTTTTCTTGTGGCAGTGAGTGAACTGCCCTCTCTTGTTGAAAACCAGCTGGGATGTTAAATGTAATCTGGGTTTGCTCCTACTTGGAGCTTCTGTCCAGACTCTCATTTATTAGAATATCTCTCCACAGGTTCTACTAGAAACAGGAAGCTAGAGGAACAAAGATATACCATCTTCACAGAGTAGCACAGGAAACAGATACCAGTGTGGCACATACTGCATAGGGAATCAGTAGCCTTGGAAATGGGTCGCTCTCCCACCAGCTGTTCCTCCTACACCAGCTCTCTGGCTGTGGACTGTTTGAAGCTGAGTACCAGGATGCCTGTTGCTCTTTTTTTTTACCCTAAGGCTTGGCAACCTGTGTTGAGCTTATTTGAAGGGGTTCTGAGACAGCTGTTAGTCTGTTCTTAGGGCAGCCTAAAAATGTTCACCTGTTTTGTCTTGGCAGAAGTTCTACCATGAGTAGCCAAGCACCAGGCAGCTGGTTAATATTGATTCTCATGGATTTAGATGTCCACCATTTGAAGCTGGATTAGCCTACTTCCAACAGCATGGGTTCAGCCTAATCTTGGTGTCAAGGCTCCCTCTGCAGTCACTGGAGAAGGATGGGCACCTCCAGGGAGATAATATGGCCAAACAGAGGGTTTAGCTGATGCAGATACACAGAGGAGTGGCCCTTCAGAAGGAGCTGAGTCTCTCCCCAGATGCCATATGTCAGAGCAGACACTGAGTGTAGACGTGAATGCCATTTCTTCTCTTCCTAGTATTTAGTGCAAGGAAATGGAGGACTCAGATTTTTTGTTCTGATCCCATAATGAGGTGTTACATTGCCCTATCTTTCCCTCTTATTGCTTTGAATTAAATATCTAAGTCCATCACCCTCCCATCCATAGTTCACCCTGTATTTCCACAGACCAGAGTCTTTGCGGCTCAGCTCCTTAGGAAATGTGTGGCACAGAGTCAAAGCAATCTCCCAGTCTCCCCTCATTTGCACATGTCCATCAGTCTTTCTGACAGAAAACAGCGCAGATGCATTTGCAGTGTCTGAGTACTGTGATGCAACCATCGCAGCTGATTGCAGGAGAGAACATGGGAGAAGGGGAGAGGGGAAGGAAGAGAGGAAGGAGAAGAGGGAGGGAGGGAGGGAGGGAGGG
>JAOXOE010027330.1:0-18687 GCA_028565055.1 Phoeniculus purpureus
TGCTGGCTCATGGTCATCCTGCTGTCCACCAGGACCCCCAGGTCCCTTTCTCCTACACTGCTCTCCAACAGGTCAGTACCCAACCTATACTGGTACCTGGGGTTGTTCTTGCCCAGATGTCAGACTCTACACTTGCCTTTGTTATATTTCATCAAATTTCTCCTTGCCCAGCTCTTCAGCCTGTCCAGGTCCTGCTGAATGGCAGCACAGTCTGCTGGAATGTTGGCCACACCTCCCAGATTAGGTTGCCCAGAGACTTGTCCAGCCTCCCCTTGAATATCTCCAGGGATGGGGCCTCAAGTCTCTGCCTGGGAAACCTGTTCCAGTGTTCCCCACTCTTCCTAAAGAACTTCCTTGTAACAGCCAATTTCAATCTTCCCTTCTCTTATGTGAAATCATTGCCACTAGTATCACTACAGGCCTTTGTACACAGTCCCTCTCCAGCCTTCTAGTAGCCTCTTTCAGTAGCCTCTTTCAGGACTGGAAGGTCCCCCTGGAACCTTCTCTTCTCTAGGCTGAACCACCCCAGCCTCCTCAGCCTGTCCTCATAGCAGAGGTGCTCCAGTCTCCTGATTGTTTTCTTGGCCTCCTCTGGACCCAATCCATCAGGTTCTTCCTGAACTAAGGGCTCCAGAGCTGGATGCAGGCCTCCAGGTTAGGTGTCTCACCAGAGCAGAGCAGAAGGGCATTAATCACTTCTTTCAGTCTGATGGCCACACTCCTTCTGATGTAGCTCAGGAACTGGTCTTCTGGGCTGCAAGTGCACACTGTCTCCTCATGTCCAGCTTCTTGTCCACCAGCACCCCTAAGTCCTTTCCCTCGGGGCTGCTTCCTATCCTCTCTTCTCTCAGTCTGGATTTACAGTAGGGATTGTTCTGACCCAGGGGCAGGACCCTGCACTTGGTCTTGTTGAACCCCATGAGGTTCACCTGGGCTCACCTCTCCAGCCTGTCCAGGTCCTTCTGGATGACATCTCATCCCTCTGGCTTTTCAACAGCACCACTCAGCTTGATGTAACCTGCAAACCTGCTGATGGTGCCCTCAATCCTGCTGTCTATATCGCTGATACAAATATTCAAAGGTACAGATCCCAGTATGGACCCCTGAGGGAATCATTTGTCACTGCTCTCCATCTGGACTATGAGCCATTTGCCACCACCCTGTGTATTCAATCATCCAGCCCATTCCTTATCCACGCAACAGTCCACCCATCGCATTTCCCTTCAGAAACACGAGTGGAGGTGCAGTCTCTGTTATCCAGCCTCCCCACTGCAGCTGCTGCCAAGTCATCAACGTGATTTCAATGTCCCTGTCTACGAGTGCACCCTGAGCTCGCATCTACTTTTAGTATGTGCTTCAAGTGTACAGCTCATAGCTGGCGGAGATGTGGGAAGACAAGCTAGCTACCTTTTATCTCATGGTTGTAACACAGAAAACCTTCAATATTGAGAACAGATAGAGTGGAAGGTAGGTTCATATCTCTCAGCAAGAGAGCTGTAACTTAAATCTAATACACCTGATCAAGGCTTTTTCTCTGCCTTGTAGGTATTTTAATACAAATGTGTCTTTCATTTGACTGATTGAAGGTCTCCAACCTGCAATAAATGAAACATCTGATCCCCTTGAATCCAAATAACTTTTTCTTTGATTTTCTTTTACTTCTATTTCTTCTTTCTTTGTTCTGTGGCTAGAGTAGAATTTCCCTTTAGAAATTGAAAGAATGTGTGTGGGTTTTTCTGCTCCTCTTACAGTGAGCCTGTGCAAAGGTCGAGTGGCTAGTTGACTAGCATATTAAGACAGAATTCATTTCACAGGCAGTCTGCAGTGATGTGCTTTACATATCATTATCATGCTGATTTGAGGGAAACTGATTATACAAATTAGTTACTGTACATTATTCTCCAAAGCCTTTTATTTGCATAACCAATAGATTTAAGCAAAGAATATCCTGGAAAGTGATTGACAAGCATGTATAGTTGAAAGTAAGTTGTTATTATCGAGGTAGGAGAATAAAAATTCACAATTTAAGTTTAAATTACTGTGGATCATAATAGTGAGTGTATGAGCCAGCTTATGCCAGACATAGCCTTGAAAATATATTTCCTGTAAACACAATTGTGCCTGCAAAACTGAGTGCTGGGAGCTGCTGATCCCAACATTCTCTATAATTATGTCTTTGCATGAATCAATCAGTTTAAATATAGAACGACAGTCTGTTAAAGCCATGACCTCTGTTGGGTTTATTTTTTACTCGGGTAGTCATGTCTCTTTCCAGATGTCAGTGACATAATTTGTATGCTCAGCATTTTTTGTGGAGAGTTCTTTGTAGCAGCGGGAAGAGAGGAGGGGAGGAGGACCTTCAGAAGGAGATGGGAGCTGGAAATGTAAAGCTGTGGAGTTATTGAAAGTGTTGCTTTCAGTCTCTAACTATAACCATGTTTGTACTGAAGTACTAACTCTCCTACACATGAACATGCTTAGTCTTTGCACAGATATTGTGCTGGGTATTAAAAAGTACGTCAGGCTGGAGAACAAAGAGCATGTGACATGGGCTGAATTCAGAGTTAAAAGGAGCAATGAAAATTCAGTAAAGGAACTGGAACCAACAAGGTCTTTGTACTTTTTATCTCTTCTAGAGTTTCCAGAGGAACTGTTAGTGATTAGGGGCCTCATACTGTACGCATTAGTGAGCGCCACTTGCTGCCCGATGAGCGGCATCAGGCTCTGAGAGCTCCCGCAGAGTCCCACAGATACAGCACAAACCTTCCCCGTGCTTGGAAGCTGTTGGTGGGTTTAGCAGGATGGGCCTCAACAAGGACAGGAAAGCAGAGGAAAGCAGTCATGTAAAGTTCGTTTTGCCTTTATAAAACTTTCAAGGGATTGGAAACATGCAGCAGCAGCTGCAGCATCTTGTCAGCAGAGGAGAGGAAACTGATGTGTGCTGCGTATGAAAACAAGACGTCATGGTTAGTAGATCTCCAATGTGAAAGGTCTAAAAATAAATCCTAAAAAATCCTAAAAACTCCCTTTTCATCATTGCATTTCCCTTACATTTGATGCTAAAACTGCAAGTGCTTGGCATGCTATGATTTTGTTTGTTTTAATGGAGACGCTCGCCTTACTTTAACATTAATAGAGCAGATTGTGTTAAAAACTCCGATACTCGGCGCTGACAAGGTGTTTGGATGCAAGTCTGTTGCCTTTCAAAAATGTTCCTTTTTTTAGTGAAAATCTGCGTTTCTTTTGTCACGTACAAAGCTCCAGTTTTGAAGAGTGATTATACGGGACCTTCCGTGTCATATATTTCTCTCCGTTAGACTTTTATTGATTAGAATGAATTAGTTCATTTCCATAGAACCAGTTTTAGTTGCATTCTTCATGCACCTATAAATTTAAATAGCTGCAGACACTGATATTATTTCAGGAGTTTGTGAGGTTTTTCATCAAAGAGTGTCAAGGGAGACACATTTTTACTTCTGTGAGACTTTCTAAATCATACTCAAACTTTCATCCTTTCCCATGTATTTTTCCCTTGGATTGTTTTTGAGTTGGAGTGAAGGAGAGTGAGGCAGTGTGAATCTGACTGTCTCTCATGTGCCCCGTATATTATTAGCATTGGAAGGAGTGGCTTAGATCGGTTGTCTTGCTTCTGCACAAATGTGCTTCTCAGATTTTATTTGGTGTGGTAGTGACGTAATTTAATTCTTTGTGTTTAGTTCCCCTGTCTGAGCACCTGAGTGCTTTAGCTGAGTGTTTGTGTCACAAAACTTGCCAGAGAGGACAAAACGAAAGCAAAGGAGATAAAGTTAAAAATTGGAGACACCGGAACATGTACAAAGGAGAACTCATGTTTTTGCAATTACAGTCCTGAAAGGAGCAGCAATGAGACAATAAAGCAGCATGGGAGAGGCTGCTTAAACCCAAGATCTAGATGATTTAAGCATCTAAATGTCTGGATTATATTTGTCCTGAGCTAGGGGTAAATCTCATTTCCAATGACACATTTGAAACCAGTGAAAGCTGGAGATGGGAGAGCCCACATTTTGTGCTTTAGCTTTGGTCCTGTGTGATGGTTAGCAGAGTAAGCTGGGTAAGTTAGGCTTGCCACCCTTGTGACTAGAGCATTCACATAAGTAACTGTGAGAGTATTAGCTCTCACAAAGTATTTGAGGAATCTGGCCTTTAGTAAGTTATATTTTTTCAGATGTTGCTTTGGTTTTAGCAGGAGAAGAAAAATTACACTTTTACCTTGAATTTATTTCAAACTGAAGTAAATGTCAAAAATGCAGCTCTCCTCACCTGAATAAAACCTCTTTTAAGTTCAAAGCATTCAGATAGAGAACTCTAAGCTCTGCCTTCCTGTGCACAGTGGACTACCTCAGCTTGCATTAAAAATTCATGGTAGGGTCTCAGAGAAGGGCTGGCAACTTCAACTGAAGTAACTGCTGCTTTTATTTCCCCATGACTTTTGTTTTGTTTTAAAGTATCTAAAGACCGCAGAAATCAGCTGAGCAGAGCAGGTAGGCAGGTGAGAGATGGAGATGGTAATTTTCAAAAAGAAATTGTGTTGCAGCAGATGACTTCTTCATGACTGTGGCTTGAAAGCAAATATCCACCCTGGTTCAATTAAAATGGCACCTAAATTGAACTAAATGAGCTTTTTCCCTGTGTAGAGTTTCCGTATGGAAGCTCTGCACATCTATGAATAGCAATGGCGAGTTCTCAAGAAGGAGAGATCATGACAGCTTTGGAGAGGTCACTTAGAACCCACTCACGCCTCCCACCTTGCGACTCTGTAAAGCTGAAGGCTACCTTCTCCATGGAATTTATACACAAACAATATTGCACTAGTTACCATGTGCTCTCCAAAAGGCATCTTCATTGTGAATGTTGTCATAGTGTTCTCAAGTTAATGGTGATTACGGCTGGCTTTTCAAAACCTTGGAGAATTAGGTCTCATGCATGATCACGGGTAGATTCAAAAGAATTCAAAGGGAACTAATGAATTAGTTCATCTGGAAGTGAAGTAGCAGAGGCTGGACAGGACCAGATATTGCAGTCCATAAACTTCCATCAGCTTGACTTGTCTGGGGTTTACTTTATTTAGAAGGCAGTGAGCTGTCAACATGTTTTCGTTGGAGATGTCATTCTCAACCAAGAGTAAATCTTCAGTACAAAATGCTATTCTATGATAAATGCATAGTACGTCTGCAGAAGCCTTCCAGTTTCTATGAAATGAGTCATTTCAGACAAGTCTATTAGCACTTGGGTCCTCACAGCCCTTTGCAAGGCTTCTGAATCCATTGCCCATCAATGGGAGCACATTGGCTCCTTTCATAGTTCTTGCAGATCCTATTTGCATAAAAACCCACCACCAGGCACTCTGCTAAGAGCTGCTTCTTCAATCTAAAGGCGTTTTGTGAACCAGAGCCACCTTCTAAAGCAGAAATACTTGCTTGACATAGACCAAAAATGACAGTGTAAGTGGATCACCTGCCTGAAAGGCTCCCAAGCAGTACAGCTGCCTGACCCTCACATTAGCCTCTCCTGACCCCTCAAGAATTCTTTTGATGTCCCATGAAGACCTGAGCCTCCAGGAGTGTCATCGCCCTGCAGATGTTGACCCTGCAGGAGGTGGTGGCCGGCCCAGGTTAGGTGTGGCCATCCCTGGAGTGCTCTAGAATCTGCTATTCAGTAAGGCAGGGACATTGGGTGGAACAGCTGCAAGTGTGTGAGTGATGGGCTTAATATCAAAGAGCTTAAAACAGGAGGAGAAGCCACAGCATTTTCAAATGCAAACTTTCCTCTTTCCGCAATGCCTCTCATCAAATTAACGAATTTGCTGGTGATTTTGCTTATGTTTGAACACAACCATTTCGCTGAGCAGTGGATGGCTTCTGTGTCTTGCTGCAAAGACTTACCTGGAAAGAGAGAATCCTGTTGTGGGCTTCAGTCGTTACATAAGTGAGTGTGCTGACACTCCATAACACACTTGCAGAGGTTCTGTGTAAAATCTTCGGTTATGAGTGTATTCACCTTCTCATTTTCCAGACAGGCTGGACTTATATAACACTTAATCCTGCTAGATTATTACAACTCTGGAGGAGTTTCACTGATTCCACAGGCACTATAGTAGTTTGCACTGTGGATGAGATTTCAAAGCATAATGAAAGCACTGGTGAATCTGTTTAACTTCATGTAACAGTGGACTATGAAAGTCTGAAAAGCAGTCTCCCAGCTGTGCAGGTGGCAGCTCCCAAATGAAGGGCAAAAAGTTCTTAGAACACCATAGTTAGCTCATTTGTCATGGTCTGTCTCACAGACACCTCTGATCACCGAGAGTATGTGGGTCCTGGGTCTTCTAGGACCTTTTGGAAATCTCATCCAACACAGGAGGTTGGGATCCATATGGTAGAATCAATGTCCAGCCAGATGTAGCAGGAATTTGTATGCTGCTGACTCCTTTTATTTATAGAGAGATGTTTTAGTAAAACACGAGCAAACTACAATTTCAGTGGAATGTAATCATTTTCAGCTCAGCTGTGCCAATGGCACAGAGTCCAGAGCCTCACAGAGGGAATGTGCCTTCGGGAGCACAGCCTGCAGCCAGGCCTGGAGGGAAATGAGCCTGTACCCTGCATTGTCCTCACCCGTCTTTGGGCTGAATTGTGCCTCTCGTTAAACAAGGAGGGGAAAAAATGTCTGCCCAGGCTAGTCGAGCTGCATAAGATGCACTCTTGAATTGTCTTCCCCTACTCTGAGGAGTTTTTATTTAAAAAAATACTTAAACTTCTTGTGAAGTCAGATTTAAAAAGCTTTGGAATTTTTTCCTTTTGTATTTATTTTCTTCACTGCAAATATGTAATTTATTTTGGGCAGTTAGGGAAGGAAACAAATTCAAATGTCTTTGTTCTATGAGTATCTTAAAGGGTATTGTCTCAACTTCATCTTAAACGTGCTGAGGAAATGTGATCAGTGCTTTTCAGAAGTGCTAACTGTATGAAAACCACGCTTTTCATCAAAGCAACCGGCCCACGATAGTTTGACACTTTTTCAGACAGGTGATGTATTCCATCACAAAGGAGCGAAACTATTTGAGAATCATCTCAGTCTGATCCTCTCCTTACCATGGTTCTGCTTACCATTCGGCACAGCCTTAGAAATGATCCGGGAGCATCAAACGTACCGTGCTGGGGTGCTCCATTTCCTTGGTAAATGAACTGCAAATGAAGTAGGAGTACAGGATTTCTTTCAGTTGTAGTGTGGTGATGAACCTACCAGAGCAAAGGCAAAGCTCTCCAACCTCTGCCTTCTGGAGCACGACAGCCCGGCTGAGGCATCACAGGACAGGTGCTTCAGAAGTCACAGAATTTAAGTACTGGATGATATGGTTGATCAGGAGGTTGATTCTCAGAGATTTCAACAGCCTCCAGCACATTTGCTCCTTGATCATAGGCTCTTTTTATGTTAATAAATAGCCCTGCATATTTTAAGTGGCTTCTCACATACGTAATTCATTTCTGTGCACTCTCAGCCTATGACCCAGAAGAAGTCTCACTTAAACCTTTTAATTTGGAAATTCAGAAGTGGATTGTACCCCAGGATATGTAATGGCTGATGGCATTGAAGTGATTCACAGAGATGCAGGATGCCACATCAGCTCCAGCAACTTCCACGCTCTAAAACCCAGTGATTTTGTTAATAAAAAGCACTGCAGCTACACATAAGAATGATGATGCTGCAGAATTGTCATTGTGTTGCGCTGTACCGCTTCTGCCTTTGTTCTTTGGGCTTCTTGAGTTTGTTACCAGTTTTAAATGAAGCAGGTAAAATATATGAATTCCACACTACCCAGAATATTTAAAATTTTACTAGAATTGGGCCTTAACTATTACCTGTAGATCGGTAATTGGTAATTTACAGCTAATGCTGTAATGACGTTTCAGCATCACCCCTTGCACTTAGGTTTTTTGGTGTTTGTGTTTGGCACCACAGTTTATTTGAAAAGTGCATAAGATGTAAATCTCCAAGCTTCAGAGATGCTGTAGTAGAGGTAAATTGCCAAATGCTCTGTGATTCTCTCAATACTTTTATTGTAACATAAAGTCAGCACTTCATCAAAGAGTTCTTTTCTTTCTTCTGGAAGGATTGCACTGGTGATGTTTGAATTATAAAACTTATTCTGTTTTACATGTGAAATGGGAGCTCTGAAGCGTATCACGCTGGATCAGACGGAAGCGAGGTGTTTTCATGTTTTTCTGAGCCCGCATTTCATCCGTTATGTCATTTTCCATATATTCTCTCCTTAAATTCCTTAAATTCCTTTGCACTGGCACGAGAAATGATCATCAGATAAATACAGTTACTGACAAGCACTCCTGGCATCGGGGTGGGGTGGGGTGGGGGGGCAATGCCCACACTGTCAGTGCCGCACACACCCACCAGCTGGAGGGACACGTGCAGCGCACAGAATCACGAGCTAATTAAGAAGCTGTTCGGGTTTCATAACATCCAAGGTCTTATTTAACCAAAACTGAGCGGTCAAATCCGCTGAATTACACACTGCTAAATATGTATTTGTTCAGGTAGCCAAAGCTGTCTGTGGCTTTGTTAGTTCTTGAAGCGTGGCTGGGTTTGGTGCAATCTGGAGCACTGGAAGGGAAGCCCTTAGAAGGATGCCTGTTCACTCGTTATTGCTAATCAGCACTATTTTATCAAGTTTAAAATCGCAAATGGAGCTGAGATATCTCATTCCTTTGATAGCACCGTCTCTACAATGTAATGAAGTATTAAAATCATCTGGCTTTGGAATGAAATTGTTTCCTGGCAGTTTGCAAACTGCTGTTGAGAATGAGGGGGCAAATGGCTGATTTTGCAGGGCAGAGCTGAGGGAACACAGCCTCTGCGTGTTGCATAGGCAGAGATGAAAGGAAGGGAACTGAGAAGCACTTTTTAACGAATAAAGTAGCTGCATGGGCTCCACAGGCTTTCATTCAATCAGCTGTAAACCGGGAACTTCCATCATTTGTTACCGAACAGCCATAGAACCCTTTTATCAGCCTCATGTGTTAATAGCTTGTCAACGATTGATGGTGAGGTCTTTTATAAAAGACACCAGAAGTAAGTGTGGATTGGTGGGGCTGGTGTGTATGGGGAGGGGTGTGTGGGGCGTGTTTGAGGTGCCTATTCAGTCACCCTTTTCGCACAATTCCAGCTATGTTTTAAAACACTGGTGCCTGCCAAGATGAGGCAGGTTACACTGTGATCAAGATAGTACAGAACTGCTCTGTACTGTTCAGTCAGCCCTCTGTCCGACAGCAAAAATAGGGCAAATGAAAAGCTCAGTTTTAGAAGGTGATGTCGTTCTGCCAGAGTGTGTAAAGGGGGGGTAGAATGTATAGAGGACTCGCTATGTGAAGCAAATAAGTACCAGATTTGCAGAATGCTGCCTAAAGAGAAGCCTTGTTAAAATTGCCAAAGTATTTCAATTAGGGATTTCATACACCTTTCATCCAGCTGGTTCAGCAAAGCAGTTCAGCCTATGCTTAAGCTCCAGAAAAGGCACTGTGAGGCGCTAGCACAAGGCATTTCTTCTTTCTATCAGCTCTCTGTTCTAGAGCTTAGCACGGCTGTTGCTGTATTAGCTCGCTTAAGACTTTCTGCTGAAGGGAGACGATTCTGTGTGGTTATTTACCTCACATGTGACTACGTTCCTTCTCCTTTTTGCCAAGTAAACTAAGAGTTGTCTGAAATCTGAAAGCACCAAGTACTCGGTATCTCTTTGGGAAAGCACAGGGA
The DNA here is from genome assembly GCA_028565055.1 of Phoeniculus purpureus. Classification (NCBI taxonomy): domain Eukaryota; kingdom Metazoa; phylum Chordata; class Aves; order Bucerotiformes; family Phoeniculidae; genus Phoeniculus; species Phoeniculus purpureus. The sequence continues at coordinate 9,799 of JAOXOE010027330.1, forward strand.
AACTGTAGGTGTCTGCATGTGCCTTTATTTTCCACTGTTCACATGATTCCTTTTTACCATCACTGCTCACCTCTTGTAAACCCAAGTAGTGAGCTTTCTCCATGGCAATAGACTGCTCTTAAGGAAGAAAATTTGCTCTGTGATCAAACCCTTTTTCCTACAACACTGTTGTAATTTTCTGCTCACATGACATTTAAAAACAAAATAAGCTCTAGCAGTGAGTTTATTGCACTGCTCCCTTTTCCTGCAAAATGCTCTTCAAACAATTTTGCTTGGGTAGAAGCTTCTTAAAAGGATGAAACAAAGATATGTCATAAAAATAGAGCAAAAATAAAATGAGATGCATAAATCCAGCCCAGAATAAGCCAAAACCTGATGATGCAGTTGTGTAAGAGGGGGAAGATTTGGGCTGAAGTCCCTGGTCTGAATCAAGGACTTTAACCAAGGTTTGTCACACTCTAAACAGTTGCTGTCAACTGCTAGGACAGTGCTGAGCTTTCTTGGTTTGAAAAAAGGGGCTCAGTTGAATACCGGACAACTCCCCTGCGGAAGGGCTTCTCAGAACTGCTGTGTTGTTGTGCAAGTTTTACTTCCTGCAATTAGATATTTTCTGAAAAATATTGCAGGTAATTTTGTTCAGCTGTTTCTTTATTTTCTTTAACCAAGGAGTTTTGACTCCTAACAAAATACAGGGTCAAGTGCTTGTGCTGGTTTCTCCAGCCAGTGTTAACTCCCCATGTTTTGAATGTTACCAAGGTGAAATAACATCAGAGAATACGGAGATCCTTTTGAGATAACTTTGGAATAGGGTAGCCCTTTGTCCTTGCTCTTATCCTGGACTTGCGTGAATTTTTCTGTCGTATTGTGATACCGAGTAATTCTAGGAACAGGGAATCCTGTATGTAAATGGCACTGGTGAATTGTCTCTGGTCACCATGGCTCTTAGTCTCATTATGTATTCATGCTATTTTTTTTTTCTTCTTTAACAAATTGAACTTCAGGAGACTCAGAGGTTCAAAGACTTGATCATTGCTCTTTACTAAGTCCAGTTCTGTAGAGATTAGAACAGGAGACACCATTACATTTAGCCATTTTAACATGTCACTGAACCTACATCCAGAGAGCACTATCACTTTCCTCGTACAATATAAGCCTGTTGTATTAGAAAGACTGATTTTCTTCCATATCTGCTCATTGTAAGCAGTTAATTCTATTTCCAGAGACAGTAGTTGGTTTAGATTTTCCTTTATGTAGAAGGAAAACTGGAGGAAAAACCTGCTGAGATTTCTGCCTGCTTCCGCAGCCTGGCTGTGTTTCCCCAAGTGGCTCATTGCAGACTGGTGTTCTCACAAATGGGACCGGGGCTGCAGGAAAGTGACAGCTATTAGCAAATTAAGAAATGAAGGCTTTGAATATATAGAGCAGTCATCATCAAAATGCCAGCACCAGACTGCTGTTGGTAGCTGGTAGCAAATGCCGACTTGACAAAGGGAACAGTGTAGAACATGTACAAACAAAAGAGAGGCAGAAGTGAACAAGAACTTGCTGCTTCTTTTCAAAACTCTGACTTTTCCATAGCCTTTAAAAAATCTCACACTATTAGCAGCACTGGTGCTTCAGCAACACCTGCTGAGGGTGGCTGCATTCTGGGCTGCCTGAGCAGGTGTCTGTGAGGGCCGTGCCCTGCTGTCACTCCCATATCCCATCACAAAAGCACAGATCAATGTCTGCAGGTATTGACGAATTAAATTTCAGCATCATCTCCTGTGAGCTTTTCTGCCTCTAGAGCTACAGGAGATGAAAAATGTGGGTCACTATTTGGGGTAAGAGCAGACACATGGCTCTGGGTGATGCTGTGCAAGTTGTGTTGAAAAATGGAGGCTTCTAAATTCCTACAAGATTTTCACATCTTTGTGACTCCTCATAATTTACCAAAAGTTTAAAACTTCATGTTCCACCTAGCAATTTCAGGCTGCACAAAATTCTCTTTGCTTAGCATCAATAGCAAAACACATGAAGGAGATTGTTACCCCTGTTTTGCAGAAGAACAACAAAATGTACAGGACCCAAACCCTTCCTGAACTTGGGTCTTGAGAAGAGCTGTGTCATCTGCACACAAGGGAAGCGGAGAAAACGCTGAAGTCTGTGCCACAAGGTTCTGAGGTCGCACAGAGAAAGCCTGATGCCTGGCTCGCCCTGCCATGACTCCTTGCAGAGGATTGCTGCTTTGGTTTGGTGTGACCTGGAAAATCAAACTCCAGGCAAGGGTGTGTCTGCACTTGCGAGTATATAGCAGCGGTCCCAGACACAGGGCAGTCCACAGGGAATACCTGGAGAGTGGAGAAATGGCCCCTTTGTCCTTGCTAATTGCAAGACACAGAGTGCTCCTGCCCCATGAGCAAGAATCTGCTCTGGCCCAGGGTGTCGCAGAGAGTATTTAACTGTCACCAACACAGTTTGTCCAGCTGACGCATCTCAGGAGTGACAGACACAGCGGAGGAGGGCGTGCAGGGATCCAGCAGGTGCCGATATGATAGCACAACCCAAATTACCGGTGTGGCAATGCTCTAGCAAAGATTAATTTTTCTTACAAGTGTAAAATAATCAGAGAGTAAATCCACAGCCATCAGAGAAAAGAGTTGTAACAAATGACTTTTAACTACTAATAAAGCACTGCAGATTGATTAGGCCAATACACTGGTTTCATTTCAAGAATGTGTGAGCTCACTGCACATGTCTCTGGTTTTGCTGGTTTAATGAGATGAAACTGGTCGAGGAGCTTTGGAACAAAGGTATCAAGAGCTGCAGATGAAGCAACCAAACCTCCTTACAAGTGGAGACAGGTTTCCTACAGTAGCATCTTGCTCCTTCAAAAAATGGTTTTTTAAATTAAAGACTTCAAAAAAAAATTCTGGTCACTGTTTTATTTATTTCAGGTGAGAAATTCCCCAAATTTTGAAGCGTTGCAAATGTGTTGAAGTGATTGCTGTGTCTAAAGCAAAAAAATCCATTCCTGTTGTTGCAGAGCAGGACCATTATTAAGCACCTTTCATCTTCCTCTTGTAAAAATAAAAAGTAAAGGAAGAAAGAATGGCTTTTGTATTCTGAAACAGAGAGTAAAAGGAAGGCAATGTGGCCACACACTCAGCGGTAAAAAAATATTGCCTCACTGATAGAGCTGCTGGTGGAAATGGTCCCTGAATGTTTTTGTGGATGTGAGCCCTTTCTTCTTTTTGTTTTTTTTTGCCATATTCATGCAAGCTGTGTGTTGCTGGGCTCCTGCTGATCAGCAGAGGAGGAATTACTGGAGCTCCATTCACAGCTTCAAAACTGTTTTGCATTAATGGACAGCAGAGCTGGATTTGGGTTAGGTTTCACCCTGAGCTCTAGCTCTCTCCATCCACCCCCTAAAATAATAATTACAAAAGTATGAGAGAGGACTAGCGTCTCCATGTCTTGTTCATAACCGAGCAAACCAAATATTATTACATACATTATTGAAGGGGTGAGGAAAGTTAGAGGTCATGAACTGAGCTGTATGAATAGCTGCAGGTCAGATCAATCACGGCCATGGATTTCATGGCTGAGGCTTCAGCCCGTAGAGACTGGTTCTGTTGTGCTGCCTTCTACCAGCTGATCACATGCTCTAGTTGAAACCACAACTTAAATGAAGTAGCTAAGAAACACAGAAACTAGAGAATCCTGTGATGTTTAGTAAACAAGTGACTGGAAGTTTATTTTTTCCATGTGTGGGGAGGAGTGGCAGGAGGGGAAACTACAGGCATGAGGATAGATGTGGCACTTGGAAATGAGGTGGAATTAAGGGCTAAATAATGTCTGTTCTCTCTCTTGGTAGGAACTATATTAAGAGAAGCTGTTGAGAAAGAGGGGAATTGCCTGACGTGAAAAATTAGACCTTTTTTTGGAATCTTCTCTGAATCTTGGTAGGTAGCAAAGGATCTCAGACATGCAAATGTTAATGGACGTGATACTACTGCGTCCACTGAATCTGTTTGTGGGATCAGATAGACACTTTTAATTGCAGATTTGGAACAGTCAAAACACTGAATAACTATGAATACAGGATTTTGCTAATGGACTGGGAAGGGGAAGAAGGGAAGGTGGGGTTCAGGTCCAACCAAGCTGATGTTGTTTGCATCAGAGCCCTTTGAATTGACTGCACTTTGTAGCTGCTTTGTGTTTTGCATTGCTATCTTTTCATGTCTGAAGAGTCAAACAATAGCTTCTTGTTATTATCCCACATATTATTGATTAAAAGCTTTGCCCAAAGACCTTCTATCTCACTTTCCAGCTTAGTGTGATTTACTTTTCCTTTTACTCCCTGTAACATATGATTAATCCTGAGCTGGTGAGTCCCTGTGAGATGAAGCAGAGTGTCAGGTAAGATTTGTCAGCTCAGAAGTATAGATTATTTTATGTTTCTCGAACTTTGTGGGCCCAGGGAACACAGATCTTGATTGTTAAATCCATCCACACTTTCCCTAGGGCTATAATATGCCAAAAACATTAAATAGCCCACTTAATACATAACCTCATTCTGTATGCTTGACTATTTTGTTTTTAATTTTTCTTCCCTTTCCAGGCTGCTCAAATGAAATGGGATCAAAGAAAAAAAATTATCCTCACTGGATTTTGTTAAAATATTAATAGGTTAGGGTTGACTGGCTAAATTGAATATCTATGCTGATCTTGCTTGCATGTTTAACTTGTGCTGAGGAAAATATGTTTCCTAGGTGATAACCTTTTATGTACCAGCCTGACTTCATTGAAATGCATAGAGATAAAAATATGTCACACTCCATGGCCATGCTATTCTTGTGTGGCAGCATGATTATTCAGATGATAATTGACCCCCACCTGTAGACAGCTCAAATTCTGTAGTCAATCATTCGATTTGATGTTAAAATATGTGAAAGTACAATTATATAATTTACATTACAAATCATCCTGAATGCCAGGCATCTCAGACCCACTGACAAATGGAAGTGAAAAAAGTCAATAAATGAATTACACCAGGCAGAGAATTCAGCTTTTCTTATTTGCCCCTGCACAACAGCTTTTATGTGGGTGTTGTGGATGGATCTCAAACAGATACTGCTTGGTACTGATGTGATGGCCTTTCATCCCCTTCCTAACTTTGGTGGCACTTTCTGAGTAAGAAAACCTTTTCTCACTGTGGAGATGAGTCCTCACCAGCAGAGGAAGGTAAAAACACATCCATGTCAGCACACGTTATGCAGTGAGCTGTGGGCCAGTGAGTTGTGTTCCCAATGCTCCAACTTTTCAGTGCCAGGTAGACTTTGCTCTGTATTTCCAAGCCATACAGAACAGTTGCAAACTCTTTTGTCAGTGCTGAGATAATTTGGCAAAACAGTCCAAACCGGCTCATACCATTGCTGCAGAATAAATATGTGTGGTGGTGGGCTAAGATCGTGTCTCTGGATCATCCCAGTCTGTCTGTCTGGGTATTAGACACCAAGAGTGAAAACGTCATGTGGGTTTTATGGCAGATGAAGATTATTTAACTATGTTTTTCTCATCCATTGCTTTGTATCCTCCAATCTCTTTAAAGCAATCCCCATGACATGGATTATTCACAGAAACACAGAATTATTGAGGCTGGAAAAGACCTCTGAGCTCATCCAGCCCAGCCCAGAACCTACTGCCAACACATTGGCCAGACCAGGGCAATAAGGGCCACAATCAGGCTGTCCTTAAACACCTCCAGGGATGGGGATTCCGGTGTCTGATCACCATTGTCATGAAGAAGGGCTTCCTAACATCCAACCTAACCATCCCCTAGTGCAACTTCGGGTTCTGTCCTCTCATGCTGTTGCTAGTTGCCTGACATTTCAAGGCTAAGAATTGTAATCATCTGTTTATTTGTGATTACTCATAAGAAAGAACCTTCTTCTTGGGCAAATGATTTCACAGGTTTGTACTGGATGATTCCAGTCTGCTGAACATGACAGATCCAGCTGGGGAATGCATAATCAGCCTTAGAGCAAGAGAACGCTCAGTACAAAAAAATGAGCCAAAGAAACAACAGAAAACATTGATGCTGGTAAAACAGAGCTTCCCACTTCTGTCTTGGCTCTCCTTGTTGTAGGTGCTGACACCTTGGCTTTATGCTGAAGAGCCACAGGAAACAGCAAGAGTTAAATTTTTCCTGTGAACCATGGCAGTATTTTGCCTTATGGTACTAAAGGCTTTGTCAACTACAGGTTTTCCCTTCAGATGCTACCAGTAACCATTTGGTCACAACCTCTTCCATGCATACAATTAAGTTCAGATGATTTTTAGGAACAGTGGCATCTATGTGGAAATTCATCAGCCAAGAAACCACTGATTAAAAATTAGTGAATTGTGCTGGTATGAGATGTCATTAAATAATTATAGCTCATAAACAAATTAAGAAATGGTGCTGGCTTACTTATGGTCTATCTGCAGTAGCACAATTAAGCAGAATCCATCACCTAGAATTACTAATGTACATGGCTTAAACCTCTAGTTCTAGTAAGCAGTCCAAATATAATTTTTAATCCTGGCCTTCATACTCTAAAATTGCTGATTTGAATAATGTCCTTGGTCCTAACATTCCTTGGAGAATAATATAAAATATCTTCATAGAGTCACAGAACATTAGGGATTGGAAGGGACCCTGAAAGATCATCCAGGCGGGTTTTAAACATGTCCAGAAAAGGAGAATCCACAACCCCCCTAGGCAGCCCCTTCCAGCGCTCTGTCACCCTCACTATGAAGAAGTTCCTTATGATATTGTTGTGGAACCTCCTATGTTCCTGCTCACGCCTGTTGCCTCTTGTCCTATCATTGGATGCCACTGGGCAGAGCCTGGATCCATCCTCCTGAGACCCGCCCTTTCCATATTTGTAGACACTAATGGGGTCACCCCTCAGCCTCCTTTTTTCCAAGCTAAAGAGACCCAGGTCCCTCAGCTTTTCCTCATCAGGAAGATGTTCCATGCCCTTCACCATTTTTGCGGCTCTGCAGAGGACTCTCTCAAGCAGTTCTGTGTCCTTCTGGAACTGAGGGGCCCTTATATTCTAGTATATTCTAGTCAGGTTCAGCACAAAACCACTGCAGAACCTTGTGCTCCAATGCTTCATTTTACAAGATGTTAGTTACAAAATGAAGTTAGTTATAAATGATTAACTTAATGAAATGGTGTTGGAAAGCCTGAACATCTCTGATATGTGAACAGAAAGGACTTTTTCAGAAGGCTCTGGTTTACTATGTGATACTCATTCCCTGTTCCTAGTGCAGAAGACAGGACTCTCTCCTGGCACTTCTCGTGTGAAAATCCAGCTCTTCTCATCAGTTTTAATTTGGGAGTCCAAGCAGGACTGTCATCTAATATTTAGTTGCCTCTGCTGCTGTGGGCAGGAAGAAATTCCCAGTGTTGCTCAATGAACAGGAAGGTTGAGCGCAGTCAAGGTAACTTCCAGACACATGGAAGCCTCTCTCTTTTTGCCTTCTCTAAGGGTGTTTTCCCAATCTCCTTTCTAACTAGACTGGTACCAGAACCAGTGTTCAGGCCTGCCATGAGTGGCTGCAATTCTTCCTATCTCAGCAAAATTCCTCAGTCATTATCCCAGGTGTGAATTTGGCCAGTTAGCTTTAATTAAAACTCGAGTCCGTTCTCAGTAAATTTCATACCCTGTACAAGCATCAGATTATGTTCTTCAATTAGTTGTGTCTTTTCTCCTATCCTTTTCATTTCAGACCTATCAAAGAGCAGGTTTACTAAATCAATTTCAGTGGGAATTTACACATTATGAATCATAATGGGATGCAAAATTGACTTGGCTAATGAATAGGTAGTGGCTTTGGGGTTAATAGTTTAGGGGTTTTTGTCTCAGGTACTTTGTATTAAATTCATTTTGATATTGCTTTAATGAACACAATGTGTTACTTCTTTTTTCTTTACATGGGCCCATCTGAGGTGGATTCTCTTTGCCTGTCTCAATTGATGAACTGTATGAATAACTGAACGTGGCTCCTGTTTCAGAAAAGCACTTTTGCTATCCTGTTTCTAAATGGGACTAACACACTGAGTATTTCAGTCGGATGGATACAGTTTAAATAGAAAAGAGTCTGTTCTTCAGGGATGCAGAAATTCCTTCGGAAGTTAATGCCTCTTGCTTCTTTGCACAGTCACTCATAGAACAGCTAGTTGTGGGAATACTTTTAGGCATTCGTTGGACTCTTTTATGAGTAACTGCTACCCTGCTACCAAGGTGCAACCTTAGGATAAATAAACAAATCATAGAATCATAGAATCATTAGGGGTTGGAAAAGACCTTGAAAGATCATCTAGTCCAATCCCCCCGCCACAGCAGGATCACCTAGACCAAGTCACACAGGAACATATCCAGCTGGGTTTTAAATATCTCCAGAGAAGGAAACTCTACACCCCTCTGGGCTGCCTGTTCCAATGCTCCGTCACCTCACTGTGAAGAAGTTCCTTTTCATATTTGTGTGGAACCTCCTGTGTTCCAGCTTGCACCCATTGGCCCTTGTCCTATCACTAGATGACATTGAGAAGAGCCTGGCTCCATCCTACTGACCCACCCCTCACATATTTATAGACATTAATGAGGTCACCCCTCAGTCTCCTCCAAGCTCAAGACACCCAGCTCCCTCAGCCTTTCCTCATAAGGGAGGTGCTTCACTTCCTTCATCATCCTTCTTGCTCTACACTGGGCTCCCTCCAGCAACTCCACATTCTCCAAAAGGGGTTTTCTTATGCATAATCAATTGACTAAAAATGATACTGCTTTTCCAACCAAATACCCACCCTGCTCTAATTCTTTTTGTTCCACCACAACATATCTTGACACAAAAGAA
>JAOXOE010027331.1:0-18685 GCA_028565055.1 Phoeniculus purpureus
GCTATAATACTAGGAAAAGGACAAAGAAGAAAACATGTGCCCATGGAAAAGTGGATGTTCACAATTTCCCACACAGGAAAAAAAATTGTTAATGCAATTCCAAATTATAAAACATAAGAACCCAGTGTAACATATGTCTGTATCAAAATCTTGGTCTTTTAATTAGCACTTTTCAATTGCTTCGCAAAGCCGCAGCACTGTCTGCACCACTCCACTTCAATAAAACAAGCACTTGCTGAACCAAAACCAACCAATGCAAGAAACAGACTTTAAGGAAATGCAACACATTTGACTGAGACTTCGGGTGAGCTGCATGAGCATAATCCAAGTTTCCTTGTTTCAGCAATTCTGTTACATAAGGTGGGGGAACAACTGCCTCAGTATTACATGCTTAGTACTCACAGCCACAGGCAAAAGCAGATTCAAAACCAAATTGTGAAAGTTTTTACTGAAGCCTTAGCGGAAAAAAGTTTCCACGTGGCCACCATGTCTGTACTGTCTGTGACAAAGAAGACTGAAAAACAAGGCAATACAAGTCACAGCTCTCTACCAGCTGCAGAGCAGCCTGCGAACACGAAGCACACACACCCCTCAGAGGAGTTGCTCCCAACTACAGATTTACTCTGTTGTGAAGCTGGAGCAGTTTTGTTGATGAAGCTGCAAAGCGTTTTGCACTGCGTGCTTTAGTGCCTCTCCAAAGGGAGAAAGGCTTTCTGCACTCTACCACCAGCACACGGGAACACAGCTACAGCTCCACCACAGCACAGCGGCGCTGCAACAACCCAGCGCTAATCATCCACATTGTGCACAACATAATACACGTGAGCTTGTCAGCAGGCAAACTGCTCCGGCTCTGAATGAGATCCCTTTCCAAATGAGGAGAACCGAATTACACAATCTGACAGCTGTTTGCTGACCTACCTAAGACAATTTGGTGGACTCGGTGCAGTTCCTCTCGGGCAGGTGTCTGCAGCACAGAAAACACCAGCGCACTAGTGACAGGCTGCTGGCAGGCTCAGCAGGCAGCCCAGGGCAGGGCTGGCTATTCCAAACACTTAATTTTCCCCTGGCCCCAGGACTGGTCCCCCCAGGCAGGGAAGACAGACTGAGAATGCTTGAAATGGCAGTCAGTCCCCATCCTGGGGCAGAAAGGAGGGCACAAATTTCCAGCCGTCTTGGTCTAGGCTACATATAACCTGTTCCGTTGAAAGAACCAGAAACAGCAAGACCTATGTTGGTTAACAAAATCAAGCTCACTGTTCTCTGATGGATTTATAGAAAGAAAATCTAGAATATCTGATTCAAAGGAAACTTACTCCTGCCTGGATAACTAGCCCATTCTGAATTCAGCAATAACAGGCTTGATTCGCCACAGCTGATTATTTCCAGTACCTTCAAGAAAAGCATGAGTAAGAAATAAAGATCGTTGACAGTTAAAAGTGTGTTCTTCACTCTCTGCTTGAGGTCTTCACCATGCTTTAGATTAAGGACTCGCGCTAGTCTGGGGAATTTAGCCCTAGGATACATTACACCCATTTTGCACACAAGAACCATCATGCAGAACAAGCTTGTGTATTTGGCAGAAGCTGGCTACCTATCCCAGATGTAATTAGTCCAGGGACAGAACCAGGATATCCCAGATGTCTACACACACATTGAAGCAAATTGGTCATTTTTCTAAACTAAACTTTGAGATGCCAGGCTTTGAAGTCACGCAATTCCTCCACCAGGGAAAGACCTTGTATTAAGCATCTTTTTCACAGTGAATTTCAAAAGCTTCACTTGTCCTCCCAGCTTAGGAGAGAGCAGATGAAAAGACAGACAACTGATATATGTCTGTAGTAGGTTCTCCACTCTTGTTCTCTTCACAGTCTGAAAAGAGCATCAGGATCACTGCCACTCCAAAATGCAACTTTGTCCTGACATCTAGTAACCAGGGAAGGAGCTCAGCAGCAGTGACACAGAACCCAAGTCACTTGTTTGAGTGCTGCCATGAGGGGTTAGCTGGTATCATTAGCACCTTCACTTGTTCCAGAAATGTGAATGTCAGGAGCTCTTGTTCCCAATGCAGCTGTAAATAACCAGCATTTCTTTGTTAAATATTGACTGTGTGCCATGCAGCTGTGCCAGAGAATGGCCCCAAATAGATGTCATCAATGGCAGTGCACCCAACTGTCTCCTTAGCCCCAGGATGTTGGAGCAGTAAGTCAGACCATGGCATGAGGGACCAAATTCACCCCTGGGTGGCTCTCTGCAGTTCAGTTTTATGAGTCATGCACTCAGTTATGAGCCTTACACTGTGAGAAGCTGCTGTTTGTCAGAACAATCATGACAGCTAGTAACCTCTTTATTCAGCTTTGGGTTTGCCAAGCAATTTATCAAGAAGGGAATCTCAGGAGGGATGGGATGATAAGCCATGCAGCTTGCACCACAACAGCACCGTTTCAAGTTCACATTTTTAAGAAGAACACACCTGTGGATCCTACTGCAATGTTGTCTTCATTTTGAACAGCCTGGGTATTTGTGATTCTGCAAATGAACTGGTCCCTTCACCACCAGTTCATCCCTCCCTAAGTCTGAGAGAACACGCCCCACCACCTGCAAGGGAGTGCTTGCTACTCCCGTAACATCCTCTCCAACTCTCCTACTCTCTCTACCTTTTTTCCAAGATTTTCTGACTTCCAGCCCCTCCAGCTGCCCTATCAATATCAGTTCTCAATCCCTTTCTTAGACATTTCGGCTACTCTTACATTTTCCAAACTATCAATAGTATACATCTACCACAAATACACTTCACCTGTATCCCTCTAATATCTAGCCACTGCACACATAGAGCCACTAGCTTTTTCATTCTCTAATAAGAAATTATGCTTTCAAATGAGATGGCTTTTGTTGACTTATGAAATAAGAGAAAAAGATCAAGATGAACCTCCCCTTTCAGCTTCCTGAGATTGGTTTGTTATTTCCTTCCTGAGAAGTGTCAGAGCACAAAGCATTCAAGAAATTTCAGAGCAGTCTTTTAATACATTCTAGATACTTTCTCATGTGTCTTTTGGCTGAAATCGCTATAAATTCATTGCCACGTTAACCATCCCATGCCTTCATTTCTCAGTGAATAATTATTTGTCAACAAAACACAACACCTTAGATTTTCTTCATCTTCATGTTACAGCACTTAGTGTTCTTTCCTCTGGCCACTAGTACTCTCTCCTACACTTACCAGTACTTTTCCCTCATCAACATCACATAGCCCTCATACTTTCAAACATCTCTCTTACTTCACCAGATTACAGAGCACTTGTTATCGGAGCATCTCATCTGCTATATCCTCTTATTTCTCCCTCAATCCATGAGCTTCCCCTCCAGGTTTTATTGATTTTTTTTCTTTATTGTTTTTCACTTTTCTTCAGTAACCTGTCACCATATGCTTTCTCTATTGCAATTCTCTTTCCCCAAGTGGCATCTTCTTTTGGCCATTGTTACAACCAATGTACTTGGCTAAGTCTGACCCAGTACAGCCTTTCTTATGTTAATCTCTGCATCTGTCCTCTTCCAGCCAATATGATATCCTAGCCTGCCACTATGGCATTCTGGCTTAAATATTTAATCTTTGTCCTAAATTCAACACCATGAGAGCTGGAGTTCTCAGCCACAGTATCACAATGCACAGAGAAATGGTACTCAGGATTTAAACCTCAGTCAGGCTCTAGTAATTTCACAGCATGGTCCTTGCAGCTTTGTAATGTCTATACTAAATGCCCTTCATTTGTGACTGTTTATGTGACTGAGATTACTCCTGAGATTATCATTTTCGCTATTGTTCCCATGTGTTACCTTCCTGCTGCTACTCCTTCTGCCACATGAAACTTCATGCTTAGCCTTTTAGTCTCGATTTCAAGGACCAAGGTAATTTTACTTCACTCAACCTTGTCTCTTCACATTTGTTTCCTTAATGACACCAGTGAAGACACACAGAGAGTGGTGGTGGCTGTTTACTGACCCTTTATTGCCTCCTACCCACTGGTCAGAGGTATCTTCCCTTTCTAACCTCCCCTTAAATTATTTCATGACACCCACTTCCAACAGTTTATTTTATTCATAGTAGAAGGAAGTATGGAAAGGAGGGGAGTGGTAGAAACTACTCTTCTACTGCTAAAGTAGAAACGTGATTCCGTAAGTGATGTGATGGAGGTTGAGACGTTGATACTGTTTAAGTAGGGGACAGCAAAATGGAGGCACCACTAATGAGCCTATTGATGATTACTGAGCTGAAGCCTGATTCATATATAGTCCCTCAATTCACATATATTTTTTCAAACTGTGTTCCTTTCAGAAGGGAAGGTGTGCTGTACCCAGAGTAAACTCTGCAGCCAACAACCTGGCTGTAGGATTTATTCAGAAGGGATATGCCCACCCATAAACCAAGGAAGCCTGTGTCATTAGGACTTTGCAATGCCAGGCAAAACAAAAAATTCTTTGTAGTAGGAACTTTAGAGCAACCAGCCTCTTCAACAGCTCACACAGCATAGCATGGACTACAGCATTTCCCAGCTGAGAAATCAAGCACCACTGGAAATGCTGATTTGCTGGGCAATAGGTGGTATCATCCACTGCACCCAGCTAAGCTAAATAAGGGGCCACAGTCCAGGACCATCTTTCTGATCAGAACTAATATCTCCATTTTCTTTTCATTTCACAGAACTAAAATGTTCACCAACTCTTCATTATTTTTATTCCTTTTCTTATCTTTGCTTTCATCTTCAGCTCTCTTCCCTGCAATACTCGACTACAAATTTGGTTTATTTATTTTTGAGGGCAAAGTGCTCCCAAGCTGTCAGTGCACAAATCTGTGCCATAACATCATACACTGAAAAACCCCAAAGAGCTCATGAAATATTTGGAACATCCAAAGGTGTTCATGGATACTAATCCATTCCACTTTCTTATTTAATCAGATTTTCTGCCAAACTCCTCTTGAACTCTTCATTATATCTCAGTAAGGAGTCAGATCTTTAAACAGCTTGCACATCGCAACCGGCATCCAAATAACTAAGGATTGAGAGCGTAAAATCTTCGTCTACAAGGACTGAAAAATTAAACCAAAATATCAATGTGTGAAGTTTCCTCTTGAAACTCTTCCCCTTACTTCCACTTAAACTGTTCCCCGTATTTCCACTCCTACTTTATCTACAGCATCCTCCATGGTAAGTGGATTTCTCTTTTTTCTGTATTCACTCCCCCCGGTCATTTTTTTAATTTGTTGGGTTTTTTCCTCCTGTTGTCCAGATGTGAAGCTACTGATTCAGACAGTCAGTACTAGAGTTTTTCTAATAAAATCAGAATCAGCACTTACACAAAAATTCTGAAACAAATCCTTAATAAACAAATCCAAACATCCCTAAATGCACCTGTATGACGTTCCAAAAGGAGTATTTTGAAGTTGAAAAGAATTGCAACCTAACAACAGCATTTTTTCTGCAGTGGCGTGTTTCAGTGAGGTGGTTTCCAGCTTTCAGAACTGGAAGCAGAGGTGTCAGCAAGAAAAAGTAAACAAGCTACTGACTGGGGGAATGAGTGGTTGGAGAGCAGCCTGGCAGAAAGGGACCTGAGAGTACAGGCTGACAACTGGTTGTACATGAGCCAGCAGGGTGCCCAGGGGACATGAAAGGCCAGTGGCAGTCTGGCTTGTATCAGGAATACACCTTGAGTCTGGGCCCCTCACTTCAAGAGACTGAGGTGCTGGAGCAAGTCCAGAAGAGAGCAATGAGACTGCTGAAGGGACTGGAGAGAAAGGCTGATGAGGAGAGGCTGAGGGATCTGGGGTTGTTTAGCCTGGAGGAGACTCAGTGGGGGGACACTATCCCCCTCTACAACTACCTGAAGGGAAGTTGTAGATAGGTAGGGGTCAGGCTCTTCTCCCAGGCAACTAGTGACAGGATGAGAGGGCAGGGCCTGAATCTGCACCAGAGGAGGGTTAGGTGGGATGTTAGGAAGCACTTTCTCATTGAAAGGATGATCAGACACTGGAATGGACTGCCCAGGGAGGTGGTGGAGTCCCCATCCCTGGAGGTGTTTAGGGACAGACTGGATGTGGCACTTAGTGCCCTGGTCTAGTTGATTATAGTGATGTTAAGTTATAAGCCAGGCTTGATGATCTTAGAGGTCTTTTCCCACCTCAATAATTCTGTTATTCTGTAATAAGCTCTTGACTGTTTGACAAAGAATGATGACATTTCCTTGTCACTGAAGTTTCTCAACCATGTGTGTGTTGTGTACCTATATCTGGGCACAACACAGACTGCTGGAACACCACAAGACACTGCTGTGACCTCCTGAAGGAAAGGATAGCTGAGATTGCTTAGGGTCTGAACACACAGCAGAACACATAGCAGAACTGTTGACTGCTACTGGATCATATAAATAGACTTCCTCAAAAGACTCCAACACTGGTTTTCTCCCATTCTAAATTCGGAGGAGACTGCCGCACACCAAAATGCCAAAAGGCATTTGTAGATCAGGTCCATAAGGCATTGGTACACCTCTGCATGCTGAACTGCAGAAAAGCCACAAGCTGTGCAATCAGTCCTTACCTGATACATCCATTCCCTCTTTCCATGTGCACTATTTGAACCTCTGTGAAAAACATACAGAATGATGTTTATGTAAACAATTCCATGGTCACAAGCAAGAAGCAACTCTTGACTGGCACCCATGTATAATGATGTGCACAGAGAAGACCAGACTCCATATCAAGTGCCTCAGTTGCTGAACAGGATCAGTATGGGCTCTTTGTGGAACACTTACTAGCCTATTAAAATGTCACCAATTCTTAGTCACTTGTGGGCATCCTATGTCTGGGAGTGGAAACGAAATATAACTGATACCACTGTGTGACAGACAGGACATGATCTGTCACACAGTAAACAAACACTAGAAAAACCCCACTGGATGCCATAAACGTGGATCTAGTACGTGAGGACCAATAGATCTGGGAACACCAAACAGGGGTCGCAGCAGCAGAGGCTTGCTCTACGCAGACCTTGAGGCAGGTAACTAAATCACAGCTCCCACACGGCGCTCTGAAGTACCCACATGTTCACACAGATCCCTTGGAACTGGAGCTCAGACAGACAGAGAAGTGTTTTGGCCAGCTGACCTGTCTTGGCCATCTTTTTCTTGTTTACATCACCCATGTCCAGGCAGTTATATGAAACGATACGCGACTGTAACAATAGCGGAGTTACTTCTGGGTGCACAGAAATTAATTCCATCTATCACTCATGGACTTGGTCTAGGTGATCCTGCTCTGGCAGAAGGATTGGACTAGATGATTTTTCGAGGTCCCTTCCAATCCCTAATGATTCTATGATTCTGTGTTTAAAATATTTTTTAACATTTCAAAAATATCCCTCTCAGAAACTGTTCCAAAGCAAAAGTAAAATAGCATTGAATCTCCTCGGTGGCAGTTGATGCTAAGAAGCATGTTTTAAACATTTATATGACTAGGTATGGGTTTTGTGGGTTTTTCCTAGGATTTGATTCTGAGAAATAGCAGCTTTAATCCCTCACAAATGAAAACCCACAAAACCCTACTGATATCACCCATGGGGACGAATCCTCTATAACAACCTGTGGCTTGTCTGCAGACCGTAATTAGTTAGAGAGATCATGATATAGAGTCTCTTCGAAGAGGAGAGGAGTGGTCGTTGTCTATGGAAAAACAGAGCAACCTTTTGTACCTGGTAATTTAAGGAGCAGCAACAGGCTAATCCGCTGCCCGTGCAGGGCAGAGCATGTGGTGTGGTTCTCAGCAGAACAGCAGGCCCCTAATGAGGTCTAGGAGTGGATAGCAGCTGGTAAACTCGGTGCTCAAGTAGGAGGCTCAGAGAGCCTTTATTCGTTAACAAAAGGCTGCAAATTGCTCAAAGGCCTGAGTAGGCAATGAGAACATGTTCATATGGTCAGCCAATGTATAAATTTTCAAAACAAATATTACAATATGTACATTTTCATTGCAACAGGGAGCGGTGCAGGGCTGGGCAGTTCAGAGAGCAGCCCTACAGTGACTTACTGCTAAACTGAGTCCCCCCCCAAAATCACACCAGCTATTCTCCCTGTATTGCAGCAGCAGGACTGCACATCCACATCTAATATTTGCGAATGATTTTCACCGTAAAAAGTTTCAGGTGAGCCATACAAAGTTAATACACTTTAAAATATTTTGCTGTATCCCACTGCCACTTTTGTCTGAGCCATTTATTTCCTTAGGAAATGAAAGGGATGAGATAAACTGTATTTCAGTCAAAGGGCTTTGACAAAGGATACCAAAAAATAGAAGTTCAAAGGTCAAGTGTCTGGGTAAGATCAGGAACCAGGATTTACTCAGATTTTGCTATGCATCTGGCTTTATCCATTGTTTTCTTCACAGTACTGGTATAATTCTGCTGGTACGCAGTGTGGTTTAATCCACATGAAGATACTTCAAAAGCGGTACATGGCTGACAAAACATCAGGTGTCACTGAAGCGCCATCGTGTCTCAGCCTCCCCCGGAGCATCCAAATTACTTTATGTTATGACTGCAAATATAGTAATTTGTTCATTTTTCCTGAAAACTAAGTAAGCAGAATCATCTTTTGATCATAAACAAATAGTACATGTTCCTCATCATTGTAACAAAAGAATAACACAACTGTAAGCAAATAACACCAAAATAATTTCCAATGAGTCTCTGGTAATAGCAGAAATCTTACAGACAAATGCCTTGGCCAGTGCTGCTGCCCTGCCCTGTACCCTTTGCTTCAGCACGAATGTGCTCCTACCAGCCTCAGCTTGAGTACTGGCTGTGGGAGGTCCTTCCCCTGAACTGCCTCCCAGGTGGCATTTGCTGCAAGGTGAGGAGGTTCCCCAGAATTTCCCTCAGGAGACAAGATCGAGCAGGCTGCTGCCTCGCTCCTGTTAGCAGAGAAGGTGGCTTCTCTCCTGTGTTTTTGGCAGGTGTGGTTTGGGAGCAACACACTAAAGCAATCGGCAGACACAAACCAGAGCTGGATCATCTCTAACAAATACGGTCACTGGGTTGGGGGTTTTTTAACAGCGTCTGCTGGGCAGAAATACAACATAATCGAGTATTTGACAACTGTACTGCTATAAGAAAGAACCCCAAGTCAGAACATTGCCTTAATTAACTCTATTGCAGGAAATTATGATTATCAGAACTCATTGAAGTTAGACCAGTGTGTAATCATCTACAGCTTTCAGAAAATTTATGCTGCTTTAACTTTGATGAACTTGACTCAATAGCACACCTGAATGGGTTCTCCTTTGTGAGAACTCATTATGTATTCAGAGAGCTTTTGGTGAAAAATAAATTCGCAGGGCTGCAGATCTATACCCCTGCTAGACTTTTAATAACACTGTCACAAAGACAAGGTGCTTGCCATGGTTTTCACCTTCTATCTGTGTTTTAAAGCAGAAGCTGGGAAGATTTTCTACCGCCTCTAGCAACCACAGTGCCAAGCAACTTACAAATTTGAGAAACAAGCATTCAAGAAAGATCTCTTTCAAGAGGCTCTCGCAAGACACTCGGACCTCTGCAATAGGTAGATAGCTAGATAGATAGATTCAAAACAGATTTTACATTGGGACCAAAATTAAGTGTGTAAATAGTGTGTTATCCAGATAAATTCATAGAGACAAAACACCTCGATTTTGTTTTGGTAAAATACTTGCTAGCAACTATTGGTTTGGTTACCAGAGATATAAAATGCTGAAAAATTAATAGCAATATAACAATTTTTTTTTTACAAAAGATAGATTAAAAAGCAGAAGTTAGTTTTAGTTTAATTGATATGACAATGGAAATAGAATTTAACCAAAAACTCTGACTGGAAACAAATAGAAAACAAAATCAATAACTTTTTTAATTCATGTGTTTGTGAATGTTCCATAAGGATGAATATAAGTTACGAGTCTTGTAATGTACTTGACAATTATAGTATCTATGAAAAACAAGTATCACACTTGTTATTAAAATACAGCAATTAATCTGGTATGATCGATTATCTTGTTGCTGTAAAAAGGCACCATTTATCAATAACCAGAGGAATTTGTTTATAGGTAACTCCATAAATTAACTTTGAATTTTATTTAAATGATGTTGCACATGAAGATAATTTTAACCACCTCATGCCCAAAAGCTACAGAAAATATTCAGATACTATGGAGGGCGGGCGAAAGGGTCCGAGATTGAGCCTTTTAAGTGGAGGTTTATCAACCTAATTGTTTCTTGTCAGTAATGTGTCTAGTTCTAATAGGCAGTTTGTAGCACTGGGTGGGGATTAGGATATAATACATTGAGAATGGCTCCCTGGAGGAAAGTTTGAGATGGGGCCAATTGCCAGGTCTGAATAAAAGGGGTGAAATCCTGGCCCTATTGACACTAATAGCGTACTCCCAATTATTTTAATATGGCAAGAGTTCAACCCTGGGGAGAGAGCACAATCATCATCAATGCAAGGAAAGAGACACTTTACTACTTGTTTTACCCCCTCACCCTTTTCAAAAGAGAAAATATTCTTTATTCCTTGTGAGGTCTCCTCAGCACCGCTGCTTTTAGCTACGTTCTATAAAAGCAGGACCTGAAAAACAGGAAAAACGTTGTGCCCTTCCCGTGGTTGTTTTCTTTTCCCAAAACCCTTCCCTGAAGAGGCTGTTGAGTGCAGGGGAACTGCAGCAGGCAACTGATGATCTCGCGCCTTTTTTGCCTTTTCAATCAATAAACCGGTTTCAGATCATCTAATGTCAACAGTAAACAGCTTTTTCTGTTTGGTTGGTTGGCTTTGCTGGAGGCTAGTCCTGAGGACCTGGCTGCGTAACAGTCTCTGGCACTCAGGAGGAGGCTCTCAGCCCTGTCGCGGCACCGGCATCTGCTTTGTGTGCGGGGATGTGCAGAGAAGCTTAAGTAAGTGTGGGAAAACAGCAACTGCGGATCAGAATTTGCCATAAGGCAAGACCTAACACATAGCGCTTTCTGGTTCACCACAAACAGATGGAAAAACACATAATAGGCTTCAGTGATGTCTCCTGTTCTATTCTCTTTCCTATGAATATACCACTGAGAAATTAGCAAAGTTGTTTCAGGAGCACAAGAACACTCACAAAGAATGCAGCTATGTATTGCAGAGCTCTTTTCTCTTAACGATTTTCATACAGACAGGGAAGAGATGATGACTAAAGAAAAGCATGTCCCGCGCAGCTCACAGTGAGCACGTTAATTTTTACACCCCACAATTTTCCATCAACACAGCGATCCCTGACAGCACAAAGGTAAACAGGGCTGGTCACATTCACATCCCAAGACAAGTGGGAGGTCTTTCTGTAGAAAAGAGCCTCCCCTGCCTCTTCTTCCCTCATATGGCCTTGTAGGTGATGGGAAGAGAAAAGAGTTTGCAGGAAGAGTGTTTTCACTCGCAGCTGCTCAGTGAGGCTCAGGTAAAACCCCTCCAGATGCAGCGAATGGGGTATGAGACTCACTAACAGCTGGGCTTTGTCTTCTGCAAGAATCATCAGTTTGATTTGCTGAGTTTGGTATCAGGAACTCTCTGAGTTATAATTTCCCATGGGCATTGCATACTGACCCTTTTGTGGGGCTGATGAAGGTATGAGTGACACTGAAAATTAAAGAATGCTATTAGGCATCTTACCATGGCTTCACATCCTCCAGTCCAAGACTTCTATACCTCTAAAATCCACATCACAGCTAGTAATCTCACAGCAATGAACGGGCTCTTCTGAATTATACTTCACCTTAAAACAGACAATAGGACAAAGGACTGCATGGTAAGAGTGCCTGATGCTCTCTCCATCCATTACAAAGGGAGCCCATAACAACCACCTCAGGCACAAGAACCTGGATAAGTGGGCCCCCCCACCCCCGTATGGTCATGCCCTGCTGCCTGAGGAACGCTGCATGTGCCAGCTGGCAGGTGAGCTCCTCCTGCTGCCAGAAAATAGTGTGACTGGGGCAAAACTTTCCACCCATTCCTTGCAAAGGTTTACCAGTGTGTTGGTCATGTGTAAAACACTCTTTCCTTTCCTTGCCAGCACAAGGCCTGATACACCCTGTCAGTGTGCTGGTGGCAAGTAGGAGTCCTCCATGGCACCGTCTGACAAGGACTGCTTCTTCAATTGTTCAGAACTGAGCCTGCCAGGCTATTGTGGACTGCCTTGGGCTGCCATGTTCAATACCTTGCACACATGTTCAAAGCAGATACTTAGATGCTCTTGGAAGTTATTTGCTCTCTTTCTCATAGAGAAGCCTTGCATTCAGTCTGCAACAGGGTGTTTGTGACAGCATTCTACATTCAAGATTCCCCCTGGTATGCTCCACTTGCCTCAGGAGTGGATGGAGTATGCATACCACATTAAAACATCTCCCTTCAACTTATCTTCAGTTGTTTGCTTGGAAAAATTAATTTTTGTTTTAACAGCAACCACATTAAAACATCTCCCCTCAACTTATCTTCAGTTGTTTGCTTGGAAGAATTAATCATGTATCAGTGCTTCCATACTGAGAGATGAGGAGCCTCAGCCTCCCTTCTCTTAAATCCACCTGCAGCCACAATAACTATTCCATTTTCCCCCCTTTGTTTGAGGGGGAAAGGCAACAGAATTTGACCCATTATTACCTTCTCAGAGCTGTAGTAGCAAGAACTCTGTTTCACAGGTAAGCTGGCCTCCAGTGGCAGTCAGAGGAACAGAGATGTCTGACTGTCTGTCTTGGTGTTTAGGAAGAGAACACAGACAAAAAGGTTAAAATAAAGATTCATGCCAAGCGGCAAATGTTTGCTTATTCACATGGGTGCACATTGTACTGCACTAGAAGCGATAAAAGCATCTGATCATGGGAGTGCTGCAGTTGTGGTGTAACTCAGTGCCAGCTGCTGGAAATAACAGCAATGGCTGAGCCATCTACTGCTGAGCTACAGAAAGAGCTGACTTTGGCACACTTTTGCCTGAGGAGAAGCCTGACAAGCAGATGGAAAGATGGGCTAGGGCTCTGCCGTGTGGTTAGCCAGCACGATGGCAGCAGTCTCTCTCAGCATGGTGTCTAGGCACTGGTAGGCTTTTTAGAAGTCTCTCTATGACTCATCCAGCACTGAACAAGTCACCACCACAGGAGTTTACGGTCTCAAATGCTAAAGAAGGAAGACAGTAAGGTAACACTGGATACTTAACATCAAGCAACGCCCAAGCAAAGAAGGCATAGTGGAAGAAGTTAAATTAGCAGCTTCAAAGTCTGACCCTAGACGGAATTAGAAGAACTCTGTAAACATTAGAGTTAAAAAAACCTTCATTCCAGCCTCCCAGGGACAGACAGCCTGTGAGGCTGATAGGGGAGAGAGTTGCAGTTTCAGCCACCTAGTGCCCTAGAGCACAGGCACAGCTGGCAGCATGGGCACAGCTGGCCTCCCAGCCCAATACCACACAGCACAGCTGGCTGGCAACTGCCACAGTCCATCCAAGTGGCTGCGTAATCCACTTAGTGATTATTTCTGTGACAAATTTCTTTTTCTTTCTCTAGGGATGAAAGGAGATCCTGTCCAATTGACCAGTCTTAGCCAACCAGTGGTACTCATCAAGCAAATATCCTACAGACTCAGCAATAGAAACTGATGCAATATAAAGATGATCAGGTGCATACCTCTAGAATATGATTTGGTACAGTCCTTGTGTAATTAATGGAATGAAATAGACAGCAAAGCTATTTATTGAAGACTAACAGATGCAGGTTGCAATGTGAATATGAACTTCTACCCCTTGAATTTCCTTTTCAGTTGCATAATAGAGGAATGAGTCTAAGAAGGACACAGAACTGCTGGAGAGAGTCCAGTGCAGAGCCATAAAGATGATGAAGGGAATAGAACACCTCCCTTATGAGGAAAGGCTGAGGGAGCTGGGTCTCTTTAGCTTGGAGAAAAGGAGACTGAGGGGGTGACCTCATTAATGCTGATAAATATGTGAAGGGTGGGTGTCAGGAGGATGGAGCCAGGCTCTGCTCATTGTCCTCTAATGACAGGACGAGGGGCAACGGGTGTGAGTGGGAACACAGGAGGTTCCACATCAACATGAGAAGGAACTTCTTCACAGTGAAGGTAACGGAGCATTGGAAAGGGCTGCCCAGAGGGGTAGTGGAGTCTCCTTCTCTGGAGACATTTAAAACCTGCCTGAACATGTTCCTGTGAGACTTGGTCTAGGTGATCCTTCTTTGGCAAGGGGATTGGACTAGATGATCTTTTGAGGTCCCTTCCAATCCCTAATGTTCTGTGATTCTGTGAATCACAGGAGAGAAAATAACATTAGCACCATCATTAAGCATTCCAATCTTCCATCTGTCTGTTTATTCAATGAAAGTTTTCATCGTTGGTAACATAACCACAGAATCATAAAATGGCCAGGGTTGGAAGGGACCTTCAAGATCATCTAGTTTCAACCCCTGTGCATAGTCAGGGACACCTTCACTAGATCAGGTTACTCAGGGCCCCAGCCAACCTGGCCTTCAACACTTCCAGGGTTGGGGCAGCCACAACTGCCTTGGGCAACCTGTTCCAGCATCTCACCAACCTCACAGCAAAGAATTTGTTCCTCATGTCCTACATAAATCTCCTCTCTTCAAGTCTGGAACTCTTTCTCCTTGTCCTCTCACTATGCACCTACCTCAGCTTTCTTGTAGCCTCCCTTCAGAGATTGGAAGGCTGCTATAAGGTCACCTGGGAGCCTCCTCTTCTCCAGGCTGAGCAACCCTAACTTGCTCAGCCTATCCTCATAGGAGAGGCGCTACAGTCCTCTGATCATTTGAGTTGCTCTCCTCTAGACAACGTCTAGGAGCTCGGTGTCTTTCTTATGTTGGGGACTCCAGAACTGGACAAAATACTCTGGATGGGGGTCTCACAAGTGCAGAGTAGAGGGGGAGAATCACCTCCCTTGGCCAACTGTCAATACTTCTTTTATAATACAGGAACAAAGTGCTTGAAGAGAGAAGTGCTCTTAAAAAAAGAAGGAAGAAAACCCCAGTTTGCTTACAATATAAATCAGGCCTTAGCTGACATATGTGCATCCTCCCCCTGAACTAAAAATACACTCGAGGCTTAAGCTGATGGTAGTTTTAGGATAAATTAATATTATCTTTACCACGTGGCAATTACTGAGCCAACGATGACCAGAACTCTTGAACTGTAGCTGTACATAGTGTCAACTGCAACACAAGTTCACATTATGAAATTGTCTTCTTGTTCTACAAAACCACATAATGTTCAAAAGACACGTTTGGACACTGCACTGTTCTTGCCACTTGTCACTGTCACTGAAAAGCATCATGATTTGGCATCAATACTCCCGTGAATTATGACATTGTGTTCACATTGATAATTGACAAATAAGTGATGTAGAAAAGTACAAAATACAGAGCCTAAAGCTAAAATCCTAAATCCTTATGTTTGCAGCTGCCTGTCAAGGGACCGGCTACCTGCAGTTCTAGTTTGTTGAAATGCAACCTGATTAGCATCTCATATTCTCCTCCACAGCCTCAACCCAAACAAGCCACAAACCATTTCAAATCAACAGGACTCTAGTTATAGTGAATAATTTCATCTACTAACATTTGCAAGTGCTGACCAAAGCACTTTCAATGTTATGAAAAGGTAGGGTGCGTTATTAAATTAGTAGCATGACACAGTTCTCCTCAGAATGAAGGACGTAGAAGAATTAGTGGCTACGTAATTAGAGCACGGAAGGAAGATCAGGAGAGAGGTCCCAGAATAGCAAGTCTATACAGTGCTGCAGGAAATTATGTGTCCTGTTCTGGAAGCAGTCTAGCCGCATTAACATGCTGCTGTGCTGTGCCAATAAACCTTTTGAAGCTAGGCTGCCCTGAATGTAACTGGAGAATAAGTGACTCAGCTCGGGTTGGGAATTGACAAGCCTTAAATCTTGCATTTCTGAACGCTGTTCCAGAGCTGAAACAAGCAGCTTAATTCCGCTTCTCCCTGATATTAGTTCTAGTAAAGCTTTTATGTGATCAAATCTGCTTGCACTGCCTATATCCCAAGCAGGATCCATGTACTGCTAAGCTTCCCCAGTGTGAAAAGAGATCAGATGCAGGCTCTGACTTCAGGTTTTCTAGAAAATCTTTTGGTAAGAAATTCTCTTGGGAAAGGATTCTTTCGAATTTTCACTTTCCCAGTGTATCAGAGGGGGAAAAAAAGTCCAAAACAGCAGCATTTGTGGACTCTAGTTACTTATAAACCCCAGCTACCTGGGCACCATCAATCAGAGCTTCAGGGTTGCTGTTTGCCTTTCCTAAGCCTCAGCTGAAGAAGAGAGAAATCTGCAGAATTTCTTATCTCAACTCTAGTTAGCATAGTTCTAATATGTTATGCAGATAGGGTCACAGAATCATTGAATCATCATGGCTGGAAAGGACCTCCAGGGTCATCATCCCAACATCTCCCTAACCCCTAGACCATGGTCTCAAGTGCTCTGGGTACTTGAGGTCAGACAATATCACATCTACGAGTGCTTCCTTGATGTCACACTCATTACTACTGATGGCAGTGCAATATGTGGTGAACTGCTAAGCACGTTCACTCTCTCCTTTTCTCACTACAGATCCTGGCTTCTCTTCTAAGACAGGAGACACTTGCCATCTGCACCTGTGTCCAGCATTCTGCCCTCCCCAAACAGTCAGTATACAGCCACTGTCACATAACTTGCCAACCCATTTTGTCAAAGAGCCTGTTATCAAAATGCTAGAGGATCCTTCAGCTGGTCACCAGGAACTTTGGCTGTTATCTTGCTTGTTCAGCTTCTTTGGTGTACCCACCACACCGCCCAAGTGGGCCTGTTCAAATGCCAATGAGCTTTTATAATGTTTTCCCTGGCCCTAACCAGTTATTGCCTGTCATAAACAATGCCCATAGAATGGAGGATACCATTGGTAGAAGGCTAACCCCTGGAAAAGTGGTAAGAAGGAGCATATATGTGTGCAGACAAAATAATTAAGGGAACCAAGCCATGGTATTTCATAAAACTAATGCAAAAATCTGTTCAGCTGTGAGGCTTTAGTTCTATGTAAGGATAAAAATAACAACAATCCTGTACTATTATTCTGCTAACAGAAATCCAGAAGTCTTTATGTGCCTTGAAATAAAGGGAGACATAAAACTTCTGCAGAAACTCTAGAGATACTATAAAAAAAAGCTAGTTTTCAGTTTCTGACCTTGAACACTCTCAGTGAGTATGGCCCGCTTGTTCAGCCTATAAATTTTCAAGGTTATTTGGAAAGTGAAGAAGAAAAGAAGTGCTTGTCATGAGGAAAAAACCTCCTTCATAGCAACAAGGAAAGAATTCTTTCTTTTGGAACTCCTCCAGACATTATTGCCCACACAACTTAAAAAGTTAAATAGACTAAGGCATTACATGTATTGTATTTTTAAAATGCATTTAAAATTCAGTTTGATTAAAGTCCAGCATGTAATATTTTGGGATATATCCTTAACTTGCACTTTTGAAGCATGTTGCTAGATATGAGCTATGGAACTAATTAGAGCACCCGTTCAGTCTGAGGGAAAAAATGAGCCTCCATAAGCAGAGTACTTGTAGCACATAGGAGAAAAAGCAGGCATGCCCATCAACACAAACACGAGAATGAAACAGGATTTTGAAGGAAATAGGACACAGCCAAGTGAAATACCTGCAAACATACTGAACATTTCACAGAACGACAGAACATCAGGGATTGGAAGGGACCTCGGAAGATCATCTAATCCAATCCCCCTGCCACAGCAGGATCACCTAGACCAAGTCACACAGGAACATGCCCAGAGAAGGAGACTCCACAACTCCCCTGGACAGCCTGTTCCAAAGCTCCATCATCCTCACGATGAAGAAGTTCCTTCTCATATTTATGTGGAACCCCCTATGTTCCAGCTGACACCCATTGCCCCTTGTCCAACAGAAGGCACACCAGTAACTAGTTCACAGATGATACACAAAATACAACCAAACTATTTAATACCACTATAAAGATTCAATTAATTTTTTCTCTCAATTCTTTTCCTCACCCTTTAAGGTCTCGAACTGTTCAAATAACTTAGCTCTACAGATTCTCCACTTATACGACATCCCTTTGAATGAAAAAAGGAGAGTATTAAAAAAGAAGGGCAGTAAGACTGGATCCAGATATGGTTTTGCTGTTACTGAAAATACAGCAATGTGGTGGTGCTACAGTGAACTACAGAAACAAAAATAGAACAGTTATCCAAGACCATTCAGCCTGGTTTTTGGCTGAATATTTATTCTTAGCTCAGTTACCAGTTAGATTATTTCCCTCTGAGTTATGAAATGTTATGTTGCACCCTCTACTTTCATCAGTGCTAGCAGTCCATCACACTACAAATACAGAAGCAGCATTGATGTTCTAATCTCTTCTTCTTGCTGGTTTTTTTCAGCATTTTTAATACTTTCCACCTCCTTTTGAGGTACAACTTTCTTCCAGCTCACAAAGAAGGCTAATGACATCAACAGATTGCTCATGAGGGCACCTGTAATGAAATCTCTGCACAAGAATTCCAATGTTTATGAAATAATTCAGAGGTTTTTCAGAAAAAACCCCCAAACTAGTGCCTT
>JAOXOE010027332.1:0-18684 GCA_028565055.1 Phoeniculus purpureus
GCAATGGGTGTAAGCTGGAACAGAGGAGGTTCCACATAAATATCAGAAGGCACATCTTCACAGTGAGAGTGACAGAGTATTGGAACTGGCTGCCCAGGGGGGTTGTGGAGTCTCCTTCTCTGGAGACGTTTAAAACCTGCCTGGATGCATTCCTGCGCGACTTGGTCTAGATGATCCTGGTCTAGCAGACGGATTGGACTAGATGATCTTTTGAGGTCCCTTCCAATCAATCCCTAACATTCTATGATTCTGTATCTATAAAACAAAGGCAACTGTGGCTACAAAAGGTGTAGTTTTCAGACTACATGAGTACAGACTTGCAATAAACAGAGATTAAGAAAATAAGGCTCAGGGAAATTAAATGCCTTGTCCACAATAAATATTGTTTAGCAGATTAAGAACAAGCTTGGGAATGATACACCCGTACCATGGCTGAGTTTAATAGTTTGAGAAGTCTTACCTGGTTCTCCGAGAATGGAAACTTCGGCTCTATAGAACACAGTTGATCATAATATCTACAAAAGGAAACAGCTATTAGATAAATCAAATTAAGAGCTTAGCTTCCTTGTGTTAGGAAAGGCACAAAAATGCCACACACAAGTTTCAGCTATGGAGGATTTGTGGGATAGACAGGAATTGTGCCTAAAGGGAATTTGTCAGAAAAGGAACAAGTGCGACAAGAGCTGCTGTTTCGCAGATAACCCTAATGCAGTGAGAAGCAGGGTACTGCAGACAAAGCTGTCCCAGTCCACATTCAGACAAGGATGGATTAGTAAAGAATGTCATGCAAAGCACACAGTAAATTTTTGTACAGACATGAAGTCAAGCTGAAAAGTAAATTAAAGTATAGCATTTAACACAATATTAACAAGCCACACAGTGCTCTCTTGAAATGAACACATCTCACTCCCCTCCAATTTGCGACTAATCTGTTTAAACTTCAGTCTTTGAAACAGATGCCACCTGCCTCTCACATCAGCTGGAGAGCCTCATCCTTGATAAAATTCTTTAGCTCTAAGCCTAGTTTTTACTATATTGTAGCAGTCACAAGGAATTAACACTAGAAGTTCGTCTGTGCTGGTATTCAGTGAGGTATTCCACCTCAGTGGAAGATGTTTAGGAAAGAACACCAGAAAGAATATAGGCATTATGGCACAGACCCTCTCACTATCTGTCCAGCTAAATGCTAGTAACCCCAAGATGTGCCCCACACCTGCACCGCTTGCTAAACACAACATGCTGGATGCAGAACAGAAAACTGTTGAGAACATGCAACATATGAAACCTGCTTCTTATATAGTCCCCCATATGGGCAAACATCCAACATTATACTAGTCAAATCCCCTTCTTTTTAAAGGATTTATATTCCCAACACACAAAACACCTTGTAGTAATGAGTTTCACAGCCTGCAGAACAAGGTTCATGTTGTTCCTGCTTCCCAACATTATTAAATATTAATTGCTGCTGATCTAGACACAAAGCAGATGCACAAGGCCTATAAACTTTGAGTTAAAAACTTAAGAAGTATTTTTTAGAAGCTAGCCTATTTTTCAATGAATTGCATCTGCCAATCCATATAATATAGAGGCTTCTGAACTGAGCCACTGCAATTTAAGATAAACAAAAACATAACAGAAGGTACAATAATCTGTAATGGTAAACCAGCAGGACTTCACCAATTATTGAGTTGAATTAAACTGCTCCTAAAGGTCTGCAGGTAATTACTGTAGCAGCAGTTTAAACCAAGATTAATTTTTACTTTTAACAACTTACCAAGTATGTGCCAAGTATAGTTAAAGAAAATTCACTTAAACGGGTATATTTAACATTTTTAAGTATCACAAAGAAAATTAGACTACCCATGCTGCCTCAATATAGTTTCTTAACCAAAAGACCCCATCAAAGCAGTTTCCCCCTCCCCCGCCCGACATTCCACGATTACCCTGTTCTCATCTGTCAAGAGAGAGGTAAGCAGTAAAGCCTTTTAGATGTCACAGTGAAGTCTAAGTCTTGGCTGTTTGCAAACAGCCTGTTCTTTGTATGTCAACAGAACCACAAAAGGAAAAATAAAGTAAGTCTAGGAGGTGTAAACTCCTCCCAAAAACTCATGTTGCTGTTTAACATCAGCAAACAGCCACAACACAAGGCTTTTTGTTTGGATGGGTTTGAACAAGGTGAGAACTTGGGTTACTATTTCCATCACTATGTGATGTTATTTCTTTTTTTGAAGGAATTGGAAACTCTACTCAAAATGTAAGAGCTCTTTAAGGCTCTGCAGAAAAAAACAAATTATTTTGTTTAGCAGTAGCTAAACATAGATAGAGAATGGTATGCACAGAAGAGACATACAAAAATATTAAGGTGACCACAGAGCAGCATAAAAAGAAAAGTACAATCAAAATATAGCAGGAAAGGCCACATCTGATGCTGTTACACACTGAAGAAAGAGGATAAAGCATAAAGGTGTTAATTAAAGCCAAATTTAGAAGTCAATCAGAACACAACAGAAGTTGCTACACAACACAGATGAGCATTGGGTGTTTTATCAATCGCTTGAGTTCCCACTGCAGCAATGAAAGGGAGGGCAGATGTCAACAACTACAATCTGGTTCTCCAAGTACAGCCAAAACAGGCTTTATAACCTCAAACACTAGCAAAACAGAGTTGAAGCAGTCAAGTGAGTTGGAAGACAAGGTTTAAATTAGAATTAAAATACATGCATTGCATTAAGAATCTCAAATCCCACTCCTCCTTCAAAGAAATACAAATCCAAAGAAAAAAAATCTGTCAAAAGAATTTAAGTGTCCAAGATCTACCTTTGCTCTTCTAGGTAAGAGCTGGAGACCTGCCTTCACAGCTGGACACCAGAACCGCAGCTTTCAATCCTCAGAGAATTTTACCATTCAAAAAAAAAAAACAACCAACCACACAAACCTATGATCACTCCTTTCTTTTCCCTCTTTTCCTCTCCTTTCTTTTTTTTTACTAGAACCTTAATATTAAGAGAGGAATCAAGGAACACCCTGAAGCTGTAATTACAAGAGAAAAAACCCACACAAGCCCTAAAAGAAATCAAATCTGCTATGACAGAATATAAAGGGAAACATCTGTACCAAGTTCACCTGCATCACCTTCAGAGCACTCTGGTTCTCACAAAACAAAGCAATCTTGGAAGCAGACCGAGGTCTTTCCTAGAAACACTGTGCCCCACTACCCAAATACCTCAAACACTTCTTCCAGAGAAGGATTTGCGTTTACAATTCACACCTCCACTTGCAAACTTCACTGGTCAGGGTCTGTCTAGGAAATGAGGCTGCCACTGAGTTATTTTCTTGAGTTAAAGAAAATCGTCTGCAGTAACTACTCAGCCAAACAAGGCTTCTAAAGGCTGAAAGACCACAGGCAAATCCTAGATTAACTAGCAGAAGATTAAGCCTGCATTTCTTAACAGTGACATAGTCTATAGTGCTCAGCTAGGTATCACGGAGAATA
Organism: Phoeniculus purpureus; assembly: GCA_028565055.1. Classification (NCBI taxonomy): domain Eukaryota; kingdom Metazoa; phylum Chordata; class Aves; order Bucerotiformes; family Phoeniculidae; genus Phoeniculus; species Phoeniculus purpureus. The sequence continues at coordinate 3,494 of JAOXOE010027332.1, forward strand.
AAAAGCCATGAAGTATTAAGTGTATGCAAAGGATGTCCACGTTGTAATCGGCTCTTCCAGCCCTCACTAACAAACAAGTTCTAAACTCCAACTTAAACAAGTCTTGCTGAAGTTGTTATTTAAACCTAATAACTGAGTACAACTCTTACACAGCAACAGATGACATAAGCTCTGATGGACACCTCAAACTTGTGGTCTCACTTTTTGAAGTAACTGCACCTTACAGAACACTAACAGAATATTCTTGCAGAATATAAACAAACTTATTTTCCAGCAACTGTAATGAATACAAATGGCTAGGCAGGCACAAACAAGTCACAGCTTGTCAAAGGCAAACACACATCTCATTTTATGTTCTCTATTTTGCAGTTCATTCAGACCTTCATCTCCTTTACACTATAAAGGGAGCAAATATTTTCAAGCTACACAACTTTAAAAAAAGGTATTTCACAAGAGGAGCTTCTGCACCGGCGTCACTGGTGCAAAGCCTCCAAGTCCTCCAACTACTGCATCAGGTAGCACCTGGGCTACCTGATGTCACCTGCTGATCCACAGCAGAGAGAACAGGAATTGTCTCAGGAGAACATGTAAAGATCAATTTGCAGGTGGTTTCCCTTCATTACACATGGAAGAAACCTGAGGGGGAGTTGCACAGTATGGCTTGAATTAATTTAATTACATGCGGGCACTAAAAGAAGGAGGTCCCCTCCTCAACCCCTTGGCTTGTAGCAGTACTACTTCCATCCTCTTTTGACCTTACACTGAACTCATTCAAGTTCTCACCTGTCAGTCTTCCAGATTTGGCCTAAAACAGACCAGGAGTGAAGAGAGGGCTTACTTCTGTTGGTGGTGTAACGCTGTTAGGCAGGGTGAGGTCTTGTGATGTGGCTGGGCCAAACAGGGATTTCAGATAATAAACTAATGACTAACCTAACTGGCACCATCAGAAAAGGAACTCAATTGCAGCGTTCAAGAATAGACCTCTCTCTAGGTCTAGGCTAGCAGAATCCCTCTTTCCATTCATAGATACTTGTTCCTTCTCTGACCTTCAAAAGGCATACACGGTAAAAAAAACCACAGGAGTAGAGCATGGAACTACACAGTGTACAACACCACCACTCCAGTCATAACATAGATAGCCCAAATATCCACTAAAGTGTTGATAAGCTCAAACATTATCAGCACCTCATTTTACAAGTCTTCCCTTCTGTTTAATAACTCACTTGCTTCTTTCCCATTCCGTTTCATTTTTCCAGATGTTTATAAACAAGAGTTTCTAGTTGAAATCAAGTGCATTTTCACTTGCTTGTGAAGTTCTATGAGCATCCCTTCTCCTGTACTAGAATGCCTATCTATCTCTTCTTCAAAAAGATAAATAAAAGTTGCTGTAAACATAAATTTTAGTTCTGGTACTGCAAAGCTTTAATCCCAGCTTTGCAAGCAGAAACTTGTACTTGGTATTAACCCAGTGAATGAAAAACAGCGACCTGAATAAGTAGGTGAGCTACAAATAAATGGCCTCAAAATTATTTCCAACAAAAATAGAAAGGCAGGACTACCACAGGAACACCGCAACCCGTAAGCATTCTAGAGAGACAGGAGAGTGCTTTTTGAAGATGGTGGAGCAATTAGTCCTTGTGGACTTGTCAGTGCTGGGTTAGTAGTTAGACTTGCTCTCAGGAGGCTTCTCCATCCTCAGTAGGTATATGAGCTCTAAGATGGGCTCTAAGATGGGCTTTATGCAGATTACTGGGCAGAACGCACAGAAACCCTCGCGGTGAGAGTGCTGAGGCACTGGAACAGGTTGCCCAGACAGGCTGCGGCTCCATCTCTACAAGCATTCAAGGCCAGATGGGATGGAGCTGGGAGCAACCTGATCTGGTGAGAGATGTCCCTGCCCACGGCAGGGGCGTGGAACTAGATGAGCTTTGAATTCCATTCCAAAGCAAACCACTCTGTGATCCTATACAAGTCAATTCCAGCACAGCAGAAGGACTAGTAAACTTTCAGCAGAAAACATAGGTGGGACTTCACAGAGACACTAAGAAAAAAGACGCGACACAACTTCCTCCAAAAAACCCTCTGAGCTGGCGGGGTTAACAGCACAACCAAACACAAGGGCCGCACTGGGCTGCGAGAAACAAAACTGCGGTCAACTCGTGTAAATTCTACTCGAAGGCCTCAGAGACACCAGGAAGGGGAAGCTGACAGGGCCGAGGCCTCACCCCGCCTTCCCCCACACCATCCGCCATCACACGGCGGCACCGGCCGTTCCCCGGGCCCGCCCTCACCTGGGGAGGACGGCAGAGGAGAAGGGCAGGGATGGCGGGCAGGGGTCTCGTCCCGTCCCGTCCCTACCTGAGGAGGGTCTCCAGCGCGCTCTCGTGCTTGTCGAGGGGGCGGCCGAGCGCGCTGCGGCGCAGCTTGCCCAGCTCTTCAGCCGCCCGGCAGTGCTCGGCCTGCGCCTCGCCGCCCGGGTAGCTCTGCTGGATGAACTTGCAGAGGGGCTTGGCTAGGTCCACCTCCGAGGCTTTCTTCAGCTGCACCGAGATGAAGTTCGTCATGGCCGCGGCTCCCGCTGACCCCCCTCCCCGCCCCTCCTGCTGCCGCCGCCGTTTCCGCCTCCCCGCGCAGCCTCAGCGCAGCCAGTGCCGCCTCCAGGCCGGTTCCGGAGGAGGAACCGAGGAGCTGAGACAACCTCCTCAGTGGTCATGCGGAGGTAGGGGGCTGACTAACTGGGGGAGCGGAGCGTCAGGGGAGATGCTCGCTCTCGACAGCTTCCTGAAACTCAGGAGGTTGGAGCAAGGTGGGAGTCGCTCTTTTCTCCTTAGGAGGTGGTAAAATAAATATGGGAAGGTTCTGTTATGGCTCAAAAATGCTTATATTTACTTAATCCAGAAATACTCATTTATTTGACCAGAAAACACCCATATTTGTTTGACAAAAACAGAAGAAATTAAATCTGACCACACAGAGTACTACTAAGATTTCAGCTACTGAGTTGTAGTATTTTGCTTCCCAGTAATTTCAGGGTCGATATAATGGTCTTTATTTTCTCCTCCTTAAGACCTGTATGAACTGGGAATTTGCAATGTGTACATTCCTTAACAGCTCATTAACAAAGTTCACGGCAAACAATGACCAAACTGGACACAGCCAATATATTGCAAGGGCTAAAAATGTTTAGTTTGCATGGAGTAGGAGATGGGCAAGAGGAGTAGGAGATGGGCAAGAGGAAATGGCCTTAAATAGTGCCAGGGGAGGTTTAAGTTGGCCATGGGGAACAATTTCTTCCACAAAAGGGTTGGCCAGGCCTGGCCCAGGCTACGCAGGGCAGTGTTGGAATCCACATGTCTGGAGGGGTTGAAAAGCCGTGGAGCTGTGGTGTGAGGGACATGGGTTAGTGTCTGAATTCGATGAGCTTAAAGGTTGTTTTCCAACAAAAATGCTTTTATGTGTATAAGCTGTGACACAACAGTACAAGTAGTTGTTGACAATTATTGTAACCTAAAATGTTAGATTTTGGTATAACAGTAGCTACCAGAAAGTAAATGTGATGTCAGGCTTGTAACCCCTTAGAACGAAGGGTCCCATACTCAACCCACCCTAAGAAATGGCATTTTTAATAAAGCAAAACATTATCTGTAGCAAATGTTGAAAAATCATAGACTCATTAGGGATTGGAAGGGACCTGGAAATTCATCTAGTCCAATCCCCCTGCCACAGCAGGATTATATATATCTCTCTTATAATCTTATATATAAGATTATATAATCTCTTATAATCTTAGATATAACTATCTCTCTTACTACCTATAAACTGCACCATTTCATGTGTTGCTGTAACTGTGGGTCAGATCCACATCAAGTTGCCTTTCTGCTGACTCAGCCCAGCATAGCTCACATAGGCAAAGTAGTTAATCTGCTTGTGTGAAGTATGAAAAGGAATATTCAATCTTATTTTCCCCTTTCTTCTGTTTCTTGTTCCAGACAGTTAAGGCTGTAAAACTCCTCTTTATTGTGTAAGCCCTGAGGTGACGACGCCATAAAAAAGAGTGGTTTAAGTGCTTTTAAAAGTATGGAAAAGGTTTTTGTGTCATCCTGTTGCAGACCATGAGTTTTGCTGTAGAGCGAGAGATCTCCCCATATTATACAAAGCACAGCTGTCATCATCATCTGAGGAACCTCTACTGTGGTGGCATTAGAGGAAAAGGGTAGAGACTGGGAAGTCAGTCTTTCCTGCTCGTATCACCACTGGGAGGGGCAGCTTCTCCAGCATAAACCATCACTGTTAAACTCTGGATCGACAGTAACAGCAGCTTTTCTCCTAGGCACAGGCAGAGCGAAAGAAGTGAGGGAGTTGTCCTTGTTCTGCTGCTTCCCTTTCCCTTCAGTGAGTCCCAAGCTTCTTTTGTACCTTGATGTGTTGATTCTGTTAAAAACCTTTGCTCTGTTCACAAACAGCAAATGTATGTGTTAACAATTCCTTGGTGCAGTCCTGCCTCCCTGTACCCAGTCAACACCCAAGTGCTTACAGCTCAGTTGAAATCAAACAGAAGTGGATTTAATTTTACATTCAAAGAAAGTGGGAGGAGGTTTTTTGGATAATAAATATGGAAAATAAGCCCTGCTGCCTTACTGATCTCAGTGTTCCTCACTGATATTTCTTTTCCCTCAGGTATTACTGCCTGCATACACCCCTGAGCCTCTCAGCCTGAGTCAGCCCTGCACTCACTGCACTTTCCTGTCCCAGGGAATAGATCCACCCTTACAGTTCTGCTTGGTCTAAGATACAGTCAGCTGGGCGGTTGCCTCCCTTTGTTTCCAACATCAAGAAAGGTATGAGGGGTATAGCTGGTTGGCACAAGGTTACAAGATACATGGTGGTCTATATATGGCAGATGAAAACCATACATACAGCTTCCACAGGAAGGGTGTGAACAGGGAAGGGCAAAAACTACAGCTATGAGATCATTGTTCTACTTTGGAGCTGCCGTGACCTTTAGACGGTTGTTACTTAACAAATGCCAGGACTGATACTCTGCATTACCAAAGTATCCACCAACACAGCAGAGAAGGTTCACTTTGTCTTAGTTGCCAAAATTTCAACAGTAGAGATGATTTGCTTCTTTCCCACGGATTTCTTAACAAATCAGTACTCTGGAGGCTTGCTCTGATTACTGCAATTAAAATAAGCATTAATGACTTGTCTCCTCACTACCTCTGACTAGTTAACTACTACTTCCCAATTTAGAGATTAGGAAGCCACATAATAGTTATCAGTGCAGAAGACATAATCTACATCTTCTGACTCAGAGTCCTGTGCTTTAAAATACAGACCATACTTCCTTCTTCCACAAATTTATGGTCCTGTCTAAGGGAACCACTTTAAAACAGGTTTTCACTAAAACGTTTGAAGTAAAGCAGCATAAACAAGTTGTGGTGGTATTCAAGCATTACTGGAGTGACTGAAAGATTTAATCTTAGTATATACATTAGGTGTCCCCAGTCCTCCTTTTTTTCCTAAAGGACTCTGATGTCCTAATCTACACTTGCTTTCTGTCCATTGTTAATCCTGTTTATATGGTCTAGAATGAGAAGGGAATCACATGTATAGCTAGTGTCATGGAGAAGAAAGTGTAGAGGAAATAAAGGCCAAGCAGATGTTGAAGTGGGGGTCAGAGAAGATAGAAGTGAAGTAATGCGAACCTGGATGAGATAGGAAAGAGATTATGCAAGGCCTGAAAATGGTTGGCCTAGGTCAATAATTTTACCTGTTGCACTGTCAGTGGACTAGAGTAGAGCAAATGGAATAATCCAGCCAGCACTTTTGAAAAATTTTCCATAAAGGGTTACAAGAGTATTATCTTTTAAGCTCAGAATTTACCTCAAGTCTCAGCAAGCTTCAGAAATAGGTCACGTTACTGATCCTGTAATAATAGTGCCCGTGCTTGTTACTCAAAATCAACCCGTACACAGGAAAAAAAAAGTTTGTAGTAGTAGGTCTTCCTAGTAAACCCCCAAAGCATCTCTAAAGTATTTCCATATATCCTATTACAAATCTGTGATAAAATTATGGACCAATCAAAGCTATTTATGATATTTAATAAAGAAATACTGTTTTTACTGCTTACACAATTCATATTATTGTGGTTCCCTCCAAATCATATGTGAGTGTTTTGACTTTGATTTGGCTTGAAATCTCTGTAATTGTCACATTTTGGCTCAGTGTTTGCAGTTTGTGGCTTGAAAAAATGTTGAGAGCTTTGGTTGAAAGAAGGAGAAGGTTTGTTCTACCTTTGTTCAGTGTTGAACCATTGATGTTACTCAGTAAATCATTAATTCTGCTTCGCAGATATAAATTATGGAGGTTCAAGTGATTGCTACCCATAGAAATGGAAAAACAAAGTACCTGCCATATCGCATTAAGAGCAGATGAAAAATCAAACATCTGCTTTTTTGTGATAATGACCTACATTTTGCCTTATGCTGCACTTACTCTTGCTATGAACATTTCCTTGGCCTGTTGTAGGATTTCAGGAGCCCCACCAGGAGATGTGCTAATGTGATCATACATTTAATTAGAAGAAGAAAGGATTAATGACCTTGAAACACAAGTGTTTTGCTGTATATCCTTCCGCTAATTATGCCATGGTTTGACTTTCTAATTTTAAAAGAATAACCAACTGAACCTGAAGTATGTGATTCTGTATTCATTCCAGAAGAGGGAAGAGTTCTATTATTTTACAAATTGCTCTTACAAGCTCAGCTAACTAAGCTACCCCGTAAGATCTGAAAGTCAGAAAGTTTTCACATAAATTACTAAATACTGCAAATATATCAGTATTATATCAGTACTGGAAAGTAATAAAATAGATGAAAGATAAGTGGGGGACTTTGAATCTTTGTTATTGCATTATGGGGTGTTCCTGAAGCAACAGCTTTCTTTTATGCACTTTAAAACATTGCTGTCTTTATTTCAAGGGTTATAATTCATTATTTGCAAAGAATTTTGTCCTAATGTGTCATCAGTCCCATCCAAAGCCTTTTCGAACTGATGGACAGAGTAGTCTTCAAAGAAGCAGTAATATTTGCCCTTAGATGGTATTTTACAATGTGCAATTAAATTTTATATTGGTTTTGCCTGTATATTCAAGGCAAGAGAAACACCTTTTCCTGTTTGTTATGTTACAATTACAAAGCTTGAAAACTCAACACATAATAAGAAGACTACTGAGTTTATTTAAGATCTGAAAGAAAATAAATCTGGTTAATGGGGGAAGATCCTTTATAAGTCATCACTGGCTTAGCGTTTATTTCAATAGTATTTTCTGTTTGGAGTGTTTCTTCTCCTGGAACACTTTATAAAAGATCTACACAGAAATAATTTGAAATCCATTGGTGGAAGTAGGGAATCAGGTCACTATACTGTGTAACACTTTGCTACTATAGAGGCATCACTTCTTGCTATGTGGAACAACCAGGATGCTAAATACGATCCCAACAGAAACACCTTCCTCTGGTAAAATTCACTACAAAGGTACCCTTGCCCTGCTGTTAAACTTGTCCCAACGTGCAACTTTTTTATCTTACACATTTCAAACATAATGAATCAGAACAAAGCATCTCAGTTACACGATCACGTGACAAACACCAGCACAGGCAGCTTTTTTTCTTCTTTTGCAAAGTTTGATGCAACCACAAAAATTTGGGGATAAAGAAACTGAGACAGGATTTGCCAACAGCACTGCCTGAGGATTCCTCCCCAAATCACTTGCTTTGCAGTGTTCAAAGGAGAAAGGCTGGACAAGCTCTCATGGGCACTGTCTACAAAAAGTGAGATGCAAAAAAATGTGGTTTTATCTTCTGTTTCATCATTCTGGCTGTATTCAAGAAGGCAACAAAGTCCAGCATGAGCAGTGTAGTCTTGCAGAGAAAACAGAGGGAGAAGATATCTTGATCAAGGGTGTTTTTTACAAATTTCTGATTTATTTCTTTCATGAAAAGAGATAACTGTGCGTTAGGCTACTTCTGATTGTGGCAGGACATCCACAGGACATCACAGAGCCTGGCTTAGACATCTAAGGGCTGTTTGAGAGCCACTGGATGAACAAGTTCCTGCAATTGCACCTTTGCAGAAGTTGTATAAACTAGGGCAGATTTCACTGCTCTATTTGTCATACATGATTCATCCCAGCACGGAGTATCTGGAAATGGCTTGGCTAATGTCAGTACCTGAAATGTTACTGTAAGGAAGTTAGCATAGGAATGAGCTTCTACAAGCTCGAGAGATTATCTCTGAAACTTCTCAAACTCTCTGGTTCTCTCTGAAGTTCCAGGTAGTCCTTTCTAACATGTACACAGACTGAAGTTTTTATGATGACTCACTTCTAGTGGGAAAAAATAGCCATTTTCTCAACCAATACCATCTTCAGTGGAGTTAGCAATTCAGCTGATTTGCATAAGCAGCATTGCTCCCATTCCCACCGCCCAGAATAAAGTGTAACGTCACATTCCTTTCAGACAGCCTGCCGAGCGACTTAACTTTGTCTCCTCTCACATACACGTGTTGACATCCACTAATAAGATATTTCAAGGAACACGAGATAGTCTATCCCTGCTTCAAATACTATGTTTAAAGACATATTTACTTGCTCTCCATCTTCCATGCAAGCACTGACAGACTTATCTGTGTCACTTTTGCAATCAGCCAGCACTACCTACAGACCACTTAGCTAAGAGTTTGATGATGAGTAGGCATAACAGATGGCAAATGGTACTTGGAATCACTAGGAGAGCAAGGGAATTTCATAAAGCAGATAGCAAATATTAACTATTCCTTCACCAATAGAATTCTTTGCTGCTGGAACTTCACTAACACCAAATGTGCATGTCTCTGCACTTACAAGCTTGTGTATTGGTGTGTCCTTCCTGTACCCCTCTGCAGTTTTTTGTTTCTACCCTCTGCTTCCTATGCTTTTCAAAGCCTGGCCTCTGGATTGCCTAGCTAGACATGGGTCACCATATCAGGTCAATCCATCTTCCCATGGCGTATTTTGTTCCACCTCATGACTGTAGTTTTTCCCATTTCCCTCTTACCAGTGTAACCTGCTTGTTGTGGCAGTTTATCAGTGACTAATGAGGTACCTCTTCTCACAGATGAAGCAGCTAAAGGATTTTTTTATCTTTACTGTATAGATAATTCAATATGACTTTTGAATCAATGTACCCAGTGTTCATATGCTGATTATGTAAATGTTGGTTTAATGGCCAGAACTGTGTGCAGTGATTCAACGGTAACCACCTCCATTGGTATAAAACCCATACAACGTCTAAACACACACACGTTCAAAATACGTGCCCAAAAGTCTTTGCAGAGATTTAGAAACAATTTGTAGATGCTAATTAAGACAATAATTGCAGCAATTATATACTAATAGATGTATCTTAAATATGCCAGCGAAGTTATTTGCCAGAAGAACATTAATGCAAGGCCCAGGAAAAGAATCAGGGATTTCTGGTTTGGTAAAATTAATTGACATAGGATGGCCATTATCATGTCCTTGCCTCTCCCTTTTCACCTCAAATTCTCAAGAATACCTGCACTAGAAGATGTCTTCCCAAAAAAAATTAAGAAATCACTCACTAGACTGTGAATATTTACTGAAGATCTTCCTGTGTTGGAGCTGTCATGGAAGCAGTCTGAGGCGTGCCCGTGATGATGTTCATGTACTTGTCATGCCTCATGCTGAGAAGTCCTACAGGAAACAGAGCAGTTGCAGTATGAATCAGGACAACTCTCAGGGTAGCTGGATTTTTTCCAGAGACAAGACAGGCCTGGGGCAACTCCAGAATGAAGACAAAGTCTTACTTGTTGCATTTGCTTTCTTGCTCTGTACTGCACCTGAAAGCAACTAAGGTGCCTGATGCAGTCTCAGTTGTCAATATTGCAGTGCTGCAGAGGAAGAACAACCCCACAAATACTATTTCTGCAAGCAGAAGCCTCTAGAATTGTTGCCCTGTAGGAATTAGCTCTGTAGGAAAGTGCAGAAGTGACCACATACCATATCCTACAATCCTCAGCTTTATTACAACCCAAGAATACAACGCTTTTTTCCCCTTCTATTTTAAGAAGTCACTTGCAGAAAGGAATGAAATAATGCTTAAAAGCAATTACCATGTAAATTGTGTTTCCAATAAATAGGGGATACAGAGAGAAGTGACAGGGAGCTCATGTTTTTCTAGCCACCAGTTAAAAAGTAATAATCCTCATGCCATGCTTCTGACTTATTTCCTGAGAGAAGCACTGTATCTTGTGAATCCACTATCAGATAACAAAGTTCACCTCAGTGTCCAAAGTATCTTAGCCTCTGCTTAAATATGTCTCAATTTATTATTATTTTTTCACAAAAACACACATAACTGGATTCTGGATTGGCAAATGTTACCATGCTCTAAAATTGCTTTAAATAGGAAGATGTGTAGCCACTGCCAAGATGTGCTTCACTCCTATTTTTGGGAATTCTTCTGAAGTTCATACTTAAGCAATACTCCCTGTGCTTTAGGGAAGCTGTGTTAGTTAAGGTCTGACACTAAGCCTCATCGTAACAGGATTTTCTGAATTTCAACCAAAGTTCTATAGATAAAGTTTTGAAACCACTCCTCAGGCTTCTAATGGGCCACAGCAAAACCACGGAGATGAATAAAAAGTGAGCTGTGGGTGGAAAATCAAATTCTATGTTGAAATTTTTAGATGTTGTCATTCAGGTCCAGCTCAAATTGAAATCTGTAGGTTTAACTTCAGATGGACCAGTTCTACCACTTTTCCCCCTCCTTTAACAGTAGCTCAGGGGACAAGTACTCCCACATTTAGCACCAGATGTTTAAAGCACTTAGGACAACAGAACTCTGCCATTCTCAAGGGATGAGGGAGCATCTTTTTCCGCTTCAGAAAATGAGTCAGTAGATATGGCTTTAAGAAATTAGTTTCAAATCAGAGCAGATGTTCTGGAAAAGTCGTGGTGCAGGATACAATTGTGTGTAGAAATACCCATATCCAGAAATTTCTGTTTTAACAGGAATTTACTACTAAATAGGCTGCTTATTGTGTTTAAATCTGGCAAGGAATAGAAGAATTTTTCTGCTATGAGTCACACAATATTAAAAAAAAGGACATTTATAATTGAGGGGTCACAGACACTACAGTTCCTCAGTTAAAAGCAGACTGAAACAAGTCCCACTTCTGTGCCACAGATTTGTGTGGTGTTACTTGGGATTTTATACAAAATGTTTATATTGTTGCCTGTATAAAAATGTGTTCTTGATTTGTCTCTAGTGAAACAGCCCCCAGACGTTCAACATGGGCAAGTGAGTCCTCTCGAGTGTTGAGACAGAGGTTCTCAATCAGAAACAGAAGACCAATTGATGCCGTGACTCCACCATGTTGCCCCAGAACTCTGCAGGATTCATAGCTGCTGCCCTGGTGCCTGAAGCTGCAGATGCATATTTTTTTCTCCAGGCGAGGCACAGGAGGTCAAGAGTTAGAGAGGAGGGAGAGCGTTTGACCTTCATTTTTCTAAACCTTTGGTGGTAACTCCTCCACCGATTTGGCAAGAAGATCCGAGCTACGTGTAAGGTCATACTAGTGGAGCTCTCTCAGAAAATTTTACCACGAGAGGGAACTCCTGAGCAGCCAGACAAGTTGTTTTTTTTCCCAGAGCACGTCAAAATGAGGCAACAGCCGCAAAAATAAAGCCAGCTTCATCCCCTGATGGAAACACATACAGTTCTTTATGAAAACAGCCACATTTTCAAACTCTGCATATGTGAGTTAAACTCCTTCTTCTTACCTGAGATAACCTTTCTTGGTCTTGACTTGTTTTGCAACAGCTGAGATTTTGGCAGTCCAAGGCTAAAATACAGCTGATGATGTCCTGTGGTACCACTGGGCTGTGGGATCATCGATTCTTGCTTTTCAGGTCGGGTGAATCAAGTCCTTTGGATCCTTTTCTTGTTCTTCCACTCTGCTGTAGGAGAAAAATACACATCTGCTCATTTTGACTTCACAAACAACATCTACAATAAACAAGTAATTTCAAGAACATCCGTGACACAAGCCAAAACAGATTGAGTCCATTTTTAATACACCTGATTTAATCTTTGAAGGCCTTGTGAGAGAAATGAGCAATATCTTAAGTAGCTTGGTGCAAATCAGAATCAGAACTTTACTTCATGGAGTAAGTGATCCATGTACAGAAATCATCTACTATTTAATTATCCTGATATTATTCATCTCAGAGGGAGGAATTAAAATTATTCTTAAAATTAAGACAGTCATAAATTCAGCTTGAAGTGTTTTGCATAATCAATCTACAATTAAGGTAAGATGTAAACTAAATACTTGTACAATATTGATTACAGAAAGTGTCACTTTTCTGTTTAGAATAGGACAGTATGTCAGCATTTTCCCTCCTGATGCTATTAAGAAAAACCTCGTTGTACCCTACAAGCCCATGGTTGTTCCAGAACACGTTAAAAGAAGGAGATGTGTGATTGAAGAGCCCCACATCCCAGACGCAATCTGCACATTTGTTTCCAGCCACCCAGGGTGGAAGGTGAGGAATCTGGCAGGAATGTAACAACTTTCTCATGGATTTCTTCAGAGTCAGCTCGGGCTATGTCCAGTGTAATTTACGGGAACTTTCTGAGTGACTCATGTTCAAATTCACTCTGTTTCTGTTATTATGGCCCATGCTTGCTATTTGTGAGAGAAAGGCCTTTTAATCAGTGGGCGGTGTTGAGGGATTTTTATGAGTCTTTCAGCAGTACAATTACCTATCCTACTAGGAATGGAAAGAAGGAAGAGGCAGAACTTGCAAACGCAGGACGTGCTTTCTTATCAGACAAAAAAGAACTCTGAGCATAGCATTCTCCCCTCCCATCTGCTTTCCCTGTACCATTCTTGCCTTTTTCCAGACCAGGATGTTCCCTGTGTTCGTTGTGCAGCACGTTTGGAGAAGACAGGGGTGTAGGAACCGGTTTGGTGTGTCATTCAGGGTGGAAACGCACCTCACTGGATTAGCATCTCTCACTTAGGCGCCTGCTCTAATCGCTGTGCTTGCTAATAGGTTGTACTCAGAAGAGTGAAGGAAATTTGGATTCTGTGTTCAATTATGGGGCTTGATTGCTCTACAAAATGTTACATGTTGTACAAACACACAGGAGTGGCAAATTTATGCTCCTATGCTCCGTGTTTGCATATCAAATAGAAGATCACATTCTAAAGATAGTCACCTCCTCAGCTGAGAACAAGAGACATTAACAGATCCTTGGCTTGAATAAAAATGCCTTTTTTTGGGAGCCAGGCATCAAGCCAGTCTGCATAGAATTGGGGAGCACATCTAACAGTGAAACCTCACCTACTCTAGTGGGAGGTGTCCCTGCCCATGGCAGGAGGAGTTGGAACTAGATGATCTCTAAGGTCGCTTCTGATCTAAACCATTCTGTGATTCTCTGTCCAAACTGAGGGACTGCTCTAGGTTTGTGGAGAGCTACTCCTGCTTCACTAATTAAATAAATGAGCATCCCGAAACTGTGTTGGCCAAAGCAAAATGCGATTTGTTTGCAGAGGAAGAAATGAACCAACATGTACTGATCCCACAGAAAGAAAAGTTTTTCTCAGTGCTGGGATTTCCAAGGAAATTGTCTTGATCTTATCAGAACACCTCAGTGATAAAAATGCTCCCAATTTTCTTGTGCTCTGTGTCCACACAGCATAAAGCAGCTGGCAGGTAAGAAGAGGAGGAAGACAGTGGTCTAAACCTCTGGTTTGTCAGTGAGGCAATTCTTTTCTCCTGTGTTTTCTAATGCAACATTTATTATGTGAAACCGAGGAAGAAAAAGAAATCTAGATATCCCAGAGTGACTTTTTGCCCTTGACATAGCTTTGTGATGTCATCTTTGGGTTGGCAAAATAGTTTCAACATTTCAAGTGTGTATCTTGTTATACTTCACCCTGCTTGTCGCTTCCAATGCTATTCACAGCAACTAGGTGAGCTAGTGAGTATATACGCTTTGGCTTTGAATCAACACATTCAGAATAGGTTGTGCTACAAGATTTCCCTCCTTTTTCTGTTTTAAGATACTTACTTGGGCTATAATGAAAAGTGAATTTTAAATTAGATTTTTGGTTGTAATTCTGTATCAGGTTTTCATCATCTATCCCTGTAACTGGCACAGCACACACAGCACAAGATCAGCTCCATTAATTCTTTGTATGTGCACAGGGAAATCTGCTGTGAAAACATGCTGAGCAGTTCCTGATCTTTCTGTAAAACTGTAATAAGCTCGAACTTCATACTGTTTGGCTGCATAATTTGTTTTAAATTTCTGGTTTGAGGGCTTCTGTAGTCTTTTTAACCATCTTCAGTATCAGCCCAGAGCCTGATCAAGCACACGATCAGGAATTTGCCACACCACACTAAAATAATAGAAGCATAAAACGGTTTAGGTTGAAAGGGACTTCAGAGATCATTTAGTTCCAACCCCTTACCGTGGGCAGGGACACCTCTCACTGACCCAGGTTACCCAGAGCCCCATCGAACCTGCCCTTGAACACTTCCTGGGATGAAGCAGCCACAACATTCCTGGGCAACCTGTTCAAGTAGCCCACCGCCCTCACAGTGACCAATATCTTCCTAAAATCCAATCTCAGTCTCTCCTCTTTCAGCTTGAAACCATTTCCCTTGTTCTATCACTAGATGTCCTAGTAAAACGTCCCTCACGAGCTTTCCTGTAGCTTCCTTCAGGCACTGGAAGGCTATTGTAAGGCCCTCCCAGAGCCTTCTCCATAGCACGGGGTAGGAACTAGATGGCCTCTGCGACCCCTACCAACTGAATCCGTTCCGTGACAAACAGCAGCTTGCCGCTCCGCGTGGCAGATCCTCCCACAGCAGAAGGAAGAAAGACCAACGCGCCCGCGGAGGGACTCGGCGCATGCGCAAAGGGACGCGCCTCGCTCGCTCCCCAACCCGCCGCAGCGCAGGGCGGGGTTGCACGGGAGCGCGCTGGGAGCGGGGAAGCTGCTGAGGGGGGCGGGGCTTGGTCTGGCCACGCCCAGTCTGGGCCCGCGGCGGGGCGGGGGGCGCGAACGATTGCATCAGCTGGTCGTGCAGCGCGCGCGCGGGCGAGGCG
>JAOXOE010027333.1:0-18683 GCA_028565055.1 Phoeniculus purpureus
TTCCAGCTCACACCCATTGCCCCTTGTCCTTTCACTAGATGACATTGAGAAGAGCCTGGCTCCATCCTCCTGACACCAACCCCTCACATATTTACAGACACTAATGACTCTGCAAGTGTCTCCCTAGAATTTATATTCTTTTCCTCTGAAAGCTTTAGTGGAACTTTCAGCAGAGCTGAAACGCAAAGATTTAGATACTGCTCATGTTTTGTGTTTAAAAACTACGTGTGAAAGAAGTTGTAAGTGTGGGTGGCACCAGGATCTTGACTGTTCTTCTTTCTGCAAATAAATACCCTCTGAACACTCCGTTATCGTATTGTTTAGAGGGGAAGAAAAGGGTTAGTTCCAAAGCATAGCATTGCATTCATTTTAAAAGGGATTCTGCTTCCTAATTCGCTTCCATTGGCTGTGGGGTGTAACTTGGCTGCCTGTGTGTGGCAGCCACTGCTGCGGGGCTGCAGGCGCTGTTGATGTCGAGTTGTTGGAGGAACGGTTTGCGGTGTGTCGGGGTTCGGCCATTCTGGAGGTGGCCACTAGATGGCTTCCCAGGACAGTGGATGTAGCGGCAGACCCCAGCTGTCGTGGCTGGATTCATTTGGGCACCGTCTTCATGATACCCACAGGCACAAGCCCGAACGTCTCCCTAGCTCAGCCGCGAGGACAGCGATGTGAGGGTTCGACAGCCTTGAGCATCTGTTGCCATCCCCAGAGCTTCGCATATTGGCTATCGCTGACTGCTCTCGCACGAACAGCTCTCGGTTCAAATGGGTGCTTGGCTCCTCCTCAGAAGTGTTTAATCAGAACAACCAAACCCCAGCTCACCTGCCTAATGCCCCAGTGAGCAAACAGCCGAGCTGGGGGACCTGCCTGCGGGACACTTTGCCCTTTCTCCTGTTACAACACAGTTTAAAGCGCTGTGGAGACCTTCTCGTGTTGCAGCTATGCCCTCAGAGCTGGACAAAACAGGAGAGAAAACACCCTTTGTTGTGAGAAAGAGCCTGGGTACCCCCTTCATTCGGAGCCTCTTTTATTGCCCCGCTATTAAATCACCGGCTTGCAGCAAGGTCTTCAGCTTGGGAAACCACGAGCTGTCACGTTGTCCCTAGAACACTGCTCCCCTGGATGTGGGCGATTATCAGCCAGGCTGCCTTCAGCCCGGCAGTGTGGGGCTGAGAGAAGTTTTCCCAGCTTATCTTGGGCAAGCCAGGGCTTCCCGGGGTACAGCTGGCTCCCTTGACCTCACCCTTCACCCTGAACTGCTCCTGGAGCTGCTTCTCCCTGGGCTGCAGTGAGTCCGCAGCCCCTTGTCCCCGGGCTGGGCAGCTCTGGGGGGAGCGGAGGCTCTGCCCCGGCTCCTGCAGCTCCCGCCCGACGTGGCAGCAAGTCCCGGCTCGCCTGCGAGTTGTGTGCGGTGGCTGCGAGATAGCTCTGGGGGAGGAGAGCAGAGCCAGCCACTCACAGAAACAGTAGTGAAATCTCCCCAACACTTTAACTGTCAATCAGGCTTAATGGGGTATAAAAACTCCCCAGCGCCGCGGCTGTGATAGGCAGAGAGAGCAATAGGGAGAAATGAGTAAGAGCCAGAGCTGAAATAGTGTCCGGGCATAATTCCTGCTCTGTGATCACAGACTCCAAGTGAAAACACCAGGAGAGGGGGCAGAGAGAGGCGGCTGTCAGCTCAACCCCTGCAACCGGCTCAGGACAGAGCGTCTCACCGATATTTATAGATATTAAAATACCAACAACCTCACCCTGAATAGAGCATTTCTTAAAAAGAAGGTCCTGGCAATTCTGTCTTATTTAAGCAATTTCCTGAGTCTAAGAATAGAAATGAGCTGCCTGGAAGGCACTGCAGGCTGAAATTTGGAGACATAGGCTGCTTTATTATATTTTTCCAAGTCTAAAACCCTTCCACTTGGATCCTGGATTTTTGTGTTGGGCTCTGAAGCGGAGGGATGTGTGGTTACTTGGGATTTTACTGGTTTTTCTCGCTTTTAATTTAAAAGAAACAACAACTGTCTTCCAGTTAAAAGGCAAGGAAACCGTTTTACCTGCATGTGACCATCCCAGAGGACACCGATCAAGAAACAGGGGAGTGACTTGGTCTTCTGCACTACTTTACTCCTACCCCAATTTTTTTAGGGGGAGAGAAGGATTTTTCCAGCCCAAGAATCTCTTGCCCCCAAGTTCTGGAAGGGGAGATTGAAGACTTGTCATCCATCTCGGGGTGCATGAAGGTTATTGGTTTTTTCTTTTGCTGTTAAGTTGGTCTTGTGAAGGGCTGGAAGAGAATTTTGCCTTCCTGACTTGCGTACAACAAGAGGATGATTTGGAAGTGGCTGGGCGCTCTGTTGCTTTTCCCCGTGCAGATGGTTTATCTGGTGGTGAAAGCTGCTGTGTGCATGGTGCTGCCGCCTAAGCTCAGAGACCTGTCCGGGGAGAACGTGCTCATCACCGGCGGGGGCAGAGGCATCGGTCGCCATCTGGCCAAGGAGTTTGCTAGACAAGGAGCCAGAAAGGTGAGCACCAGTGTAATGGGGAGGGGGGAGGAAGCTCCCACCTGCTGCTCCTCCGGAGACCTCTCCCACTCGGCACTTAAAAAGCCTTTTCCCTCGCCTTTAGACGGGATGGAGGGGATCACTTTGGAAAGCCGAGAGGGGAGACAGGGCACTAATGGTGCAAATCCCTAGCGTGCTCAGCCACTGCATGACTTACATGTCAGAAGTAGTCCACTCCTCCTTCCTTGCAGCCGGTCCCTCCCCATCTCATCCAAGAAAACATCAAGGTGAGAAAGGGGTCCCTGGTGAATTCTCTGCTGGCAAAGAAGGGAATGTCACTCCAGCCTAGGGTTCCTGTGCATGGAGAGGAGAGCTGTGTGATTCAGTGCATGAAGCTGGTGCTCACTTGCATTTCTGTTTACGAGGCTGCATCCTGACAGTCCTGCGTGCTGGGACTGGGTACAGAGACAGGGCAGCACCAGCCTGTGGGGCCGAACACATCGTTAGCTGCCCTCAGGCACAGGCACACTGCTGCTGCTGCTGCCATGTGTAACACCACCTCAGAGGAGAGGGCAAATGCTGGGTGCAGGAGGTCTCTGGGTCCTAATAATGCATCCTCTCAGGAACGTGGAGAGAAGAGTTCAGTTCCACCCTGCTGCTCTTCCATTTGCCACACTCCTTTCTTGTGCTTTTGGAAGTCCCTTGTGTTTTGCTTTTGACCAGCCCAGAGCTGTAAGGTGAATGAGAACCTGGCAGGGAAGAAAAGCACAACGTGAGTAGTAGCAGTGAGACTGTCTGCACGTTTTCTTTAGGAAAAAGGGAGAGAGGCTGAGGGACTGGTCTGTCTGCACAGCAGCCTGCAAACACCAGTGTAGCTGGTGTGTGCATTCTCTAGCACAGGAACTGGTGTTTTGCCTTGAAACGTGTGTTTGTAATCACAGGTGTCTCCCTATGTGTGAATCAATCAGGAATACAAACCCCACACGTACCCTGAGACAGGGCTTGAGATTTCAAGTCTCATCTCCCCCTGTATGGGTAATTAAAGGGAGGACTCACGAAATTAGACAGCTGCATAAATACTCCTCTGCGTGAGAGAGGATGAATGAGAGTAAGTAGAGAAAAAAAGAGGAAAAATACAGAATGAGAGGCTATTTAAAGCAAAATTTGCATTCAGTTTGGGCTAGTGTTCTGTCACGTCCTTACACATACATTGCAGTTTGCTGTGTGTGGTATAGAGCTATTCTGGCATTCAGCTTCGAGGTGTAAAATATGTCAGCGTTGAACTTTGATGTTTGTATATGCTTGTGTTCAAACATCGTGTTGAGATTTACAAATTCTTGGAAGCAGAGCAAACAAGTTGAGTGACCTCTGGACCCAGGCAATTTGCTGGCAGTGTATTTATATGCGCTGTTAGAATACAGGGCTTCCTTATTTATTTATTTAGCCCGGCTGGTTGCTATGCTGAGCTCTGCTATTGAAGCACCACCATTTTTACAGCTAATTCAAAAGCTGCTGAGCTGCAGTTGAGCAGTGGCAGCCAGCCCTAATGGACCCGGTGCCATGGGCCACGAGGGGAGGGGAGTATTGAAGAGAGCTGGAGCTGAAGGGACTGTAAACAGATACAGCCTGTAGTCCATTTGTATGTCTTATCTATAAAATCTCTACTAGCTTAGAAGGAAAGAATAAATGAGGATAATTGTTGGGAACCTTTGTACTTGGCTCACGTGACGTTGTGAAACGCTGTGCGGTTGCTAGTTAGGGTTTAGAACTTTGGGGGATTTTGCGTTGTGGGGTTTTTTCATGTCTGTCATCAAAGTGTTTCAGTTCTTGCTTTTGCTGAATTTGAATTCAGTTCTGCTTTCAGTTAGGTCATGGCTGTCCAGCAGGTCAAACAAGGCACTCAGCAAGTGATGATCCTCTCTGGTAGTGGCCCATTTTCCTTTGAACACTGGAGTTATTTACTCTTTCCTTCCTTATCAGTGTGAATGACAATTTTACCTGCATGTGGGAGTTTTCATTCCTTTTGCAGTGAGATTTCATTTTCATCTCTCCTGGATTCTGTGCTCAGACGCAGCTTTGTGACTCTCCTGCTGTCTCCATGTGGAACACAAGACGTGCTTGGCACTGCTCTTCCATTTGATGCTTTGTCTTGGATGATCCAAAAGGGAAAAAAGCACCACTGAGTGGCTGACAAGTTGTCGTTCAGTAAGGCTTGGGAAATGTCACTCTTCTCCTGTCTTCTTAAACAGTTCACTCTTCTCCAGTTCTGTGCAAAGCTTGACTTACTGATCATAACTGATAAAAGATAACGGGTCTGGCAGTCAGGTGCGGTGGTCACAACAGACCAAGTTTAGGAAACCACTCCCACCAAAGGTGTGAAATTGTGAGGCCAAGCCCAGCGTTACCTAGAGGGGATCAGGTGCAGTGTCCTACAGATTCAGACTTTCATAGTGGGTGTGCGGAGTATCTTGAAAAAATCATCACGGCGCTTGCGCACACAGACATAGTGGCGGAGTTTTGGAGGTAGGCGGCGATATATAACCATATTTTTGAGATTAGAATCTTTTGAAAGATAGCTGAGTTGAGACTGTTAGCTATGAAATTCCCCCTGATAATTAGACTGGATTGGGTTTCATCTTACTGTCTGTCCTTATCTCCAGAGGTGGCTTTGTTAATCACAAGTGAGAAGCATCTGAGCAGTTTTCACGTGAGGCGATGTGTTGGATCTCACCAAGTTTACAGATTGTCACATCTGCAACCTTTTTCCTGTAAAATCTGATTTTGCATTTAGAGGCGTGGAGCTTGCAAGAGATAAAGGGCAGAAAAGGGTTTATGCAAATGGAATACGGTGTCTTCTGCTTGATGGATGAGCTTGGAGACCCAGATTCTCAATCCAAGTGACTGGAAGTCTCTTGGGCATGATCATGTCAATCCCGCCTGATACCCATTCTCTACTCCCATTCCTTTAAGCCCATTGCTCTGCCATTGTGTCTCAAATATGACTTGGTCAGGAAAGGAGACATTTCCCTCTCAGGCGATGTGGCTTTTCT
The DNA here is from genome assembly GCA_028565055.1 of Phoeniculus purpureus. NCBI lineage: Eukaryota > Metazoa > Chordata > Aves > Bucerotiformes > Phoeniculidae > Phoeniculus > Phoeniculus purpureus. The sequence goes on from JAOXOE010027333.1 coordinate 5,549, forward strand.
CATGGTTGTGCGTTGGCCTCTCTGGTGGAACAGCCAATAAAGGGACAAGGCGGTGGCAGGTTTGGCTATTGGTATCTTCTGGGGTTTTCAATTCAGGCTACCAGAGATCTTTAGGCAATGAGTGATTCTGATCATTAGATCATCCCTGCTCGTGTACATAATGAGATCCAAGGATTCATACTCCATTTTTAGGTTTGGGCAGAAGCTTTCCAAAACTACTTGCTCACGAGGGGAGTTGTGTATTTAAACACTTCCTGAGGCACTTCTGGGAAAACCAAAAGCATGTCAATTGGTTGTGTGCAGAGCAGAGTGCTTAACACATCACATGGGACATGTTAGTGTTAGTATGAGGGATGAACAGCACTGCATTTTCTCCGGAAGTTCTCAAGTATTGTAATCCAGCTTCCATGCCGTTCCTCAGAGATGTGTCCAGATTCAGAAGTACCGGCTGAGAGGTTACTCTGCTGCTCCTGCTGCTGCACTGCTGGGGCTGTGGCCTTGCTTTCGGTGCTGTCTTGGTTGCTTGCAGAATTCACATTTTCACTGTTGTTGGTATTAACTCTTGAGAGTTTGGCTGCACCTTTCAAGTGAGAAGACTAATAGAGCATCAGTGCTACCTCAGGGCGCTCTCACACATTGGTGGCTTTGTTAAGGCTCTTAGCTTTTGATGCTCTGTGGGTAGCTGAAGTGGCAGAGTATATCTGTGTTAATGAAGTGGGAGAAGCAGAGATTTTGATGAGTTTATGCTTTAATGCCCATGAAATAAAACCCCACTTCCAAAGCCCAGTGGCATTTTGCACAGAATATACTGTATAATTGAGGTAACATTGGGAAGGGTGGCCCCTTTGAACAGTGTTTCTTCAGTGGAGGAACAGACCTGAGTAGTCAGGGGGCTGGAGGGGCTCAGTGGGTTCATTCACTGGTGGGTAGAACTGGAAAAAGCTTCTGGTTTCCTCGAAGCCACTTGCTTTTCCTGCAGCATTTTCTGTTATAGTGCCCTTTCCAGCAAGTTGTCAGCCGTGGTTTGATGATCTCCAGTGATGAAGCTTTGATTCATATGTCTTTTGTAAGTCATTTGTGTGTCTTGCTCTTTGTTACATTTTCTTTTAGGGCATGTTCTTGATCTCCAAAGATTTTCCTTGTAATTTTGACTTTGTTCACGCTTTATATAATCGGACCTCTGGTTGAACAGGGAGGAGATGCTTGGTTCTTAGGCATTCTACATTATTAAGTGCCTCCAAAACCTAGTAAAAGTGAGTTAGAATTATAGGATAGAAGCAGATTTCCTAATTCTAGTATGTGTTTTACTAGTCAAGGTTTGGAAGAGTGTTTTAGGTCTTTGCTGCTGCAAGACTTTGTCAAAAGCCGTTGATTTTCATTGGGTTTTTTATCTACTCTCAGGGCTCCAGGCTCAAAGATGAGCAGTATGGCCCCTCAGTAGTGTAGCTACCAGGGGTCTGATCCAGCAGAGCTGTTCTATTGCTCCTTGGTGATAATTTCTGCGACCTCTGTTTCTTTCAGAGTTCACGTACTTTGCCCTCCTGTTTGGCTGCTTTTGGGTTTTCCTCTCTAGCTCTTTGTCTTTTTGGTGAGTGTGGCTGTTGATGAAGGGGGACTGCAGGAAAGGTGGAGAGGGGCTCTTTGTGAGGGACTGTAGTGATAGAACAAGGGGACTGGGTTCAAGTTAAAAGAGGGGAGGTTTAAATGTTTTAGAATCTTGGAAGAAATTCCTCCCTGTGAAACTGCCTGTGAGGGTGCTGAGGCCCTGGAACAGGTTGCCCAGGGAGGTTGTGACTGCTCCATCCCTGGAAGTGTTCAAGGCCAGGCTGGATAGGGCGCTGGGCACCCTGGTCTGGTGAGAGGCATCTCTGCCCATGTCAGGGGATTGGCACTGGATGAGCTCTGAGGTCTGTGACTTTTTTTAAGGTGCAGGACAAAAGCTATTAGTAGAATCATGGAATCATTATGGCTGGAAAGGACCTCCAGGATCATCAGGTCCAGCCCTCATCCCAACATCTCCCAAACCCCTAGACCATGGCCTCAAGTGCTCTAGCTACTTGTTTTTTAAACACCTCCAGGGATGAGGACTCCACCTCCTCCCTGGGCAGCCTGTTCCAGTGCCCAGCCACTCTCTCAGGAAAGAACTTCTTCCTAAGATCCAGTCTAAACCTCCCCTGACACAACTTGAGGCCGTTTCCCCTTGGCCTATCATCAGTACTTTGGGAGAAGAGACCAGCACCAGCCTCACTACAACCTCCTTTCAGGTAGCTGTAGAGAGCACATCCCATCCCTCTTCTGTCTCCAGCCTGTACCTTTGCTCAAATGAAGTGCCTTTATTATCCCTCCTGTTCTGCTGCTCACAGGGCTACGAGGACCTAAGTCATCCCTGCACAGTTCTTCTTGTTTTGTGGTTCCATTGATGGACTTTCCCGGGCACTGAGTTGTTGTTCTAATTCTTCAGTCACCATTGTGCTACTTCTCTGAATCATCACCCTCCTCAGCAGCCCTCCCACCTTAGTCACCACGATGCTGAGGACAGAAGTGGTTCTCTCATCCTCAGCTCTTCGTTGCCCTGTTTACACACCTGCCTTGAAGTGAGGTGGTACGGGGATGGCTGGGAATCCCGTGGGAATGCCCAAACCTTTTCATCTCCATCAGCACAGCAAACGGGGAAGAAATCAGCTCCTTCCTGATTGTTTGTGTAGGGCAACTTGCCCAAGCCCAGTACTGATGTTGAACGTGAAGGCACCGCTGCAGAGGCTGCTGAGGAACCCAAAGCTGTGGCTGGGATTGTCCCAGGGCTCTGCAGTTCCCTCGGGTCACAAGGTGTAGGCAGTTCCTGAGACTGTCACTGTTGTTAACAGGTAATTCCTGAGCTTTAAGGGGCTTAGGGCTGCTACAGGCAGCTGGGGGGAGGAAGCAGAGAGTAGGACTCAAGGCTGAATGGAATTTTCCAGGTGGTGGCTTGTGATACCTGGGAAGGTTCCTTCTGCCCTGGGATGTCTCACTCCAGCTCTGGTGATTGAGTTGAGGTGAGTTTTGGAGGCACAAGAAAGAACTGGGATCCTACCTGTGATGCTGTCCTTAGTGCACCCAGACTGATGTTGATGAGGAGAAGGGTCTGACGCATCCTGAGCTGTTCCTGCAGGTGCTGCTGTGAGTAGGGGCTGGTTAATTATTGAATAATCCTGAATATATCAGAAGGGAGAACATCCATGACCTCCTTGCTCCCTGCATGCATCAGAGGGTGATTAATTAATTTGATTACTTAGCTTGCTGCAAGGTGCTGGCAGGGGGTTGCTCTGTGGCACAGATACTCTGTTGAGCTTTTAATGTACTTGGGATGTGTCAGAGCCAGAGTGGCTTTGACAGTCAGGTGCAGAAAGGAGCTTTCCCGTTGGAGTCTGGATTCCTTAATGCACCTCATGAGCCCACCTAGTGCTGAGGGTGGCCTGTCTCATGTTTTTAAGTCGTAGAATGCTTGGCACGGGGTGCCAGAACCATCTGAAAACGGTCTCTCCACCTGTCTCAGTCAGCACAGAACTGCTCAGGGGAAAGAGGTTGCTTTGCTGGGCTTTTCTGCAGAGAAAAGATTCTGAGTGTTTGGGGGTTGTGACATCCAGCTGCAAAAAAAAACCTGCTGTAGAAATAAATAGAAAGACTAGATGATAGCAGAGATTAATAATTTGCATCTTAATTAAAAGAAAAAAAAAGCCCAAATCCTCCTTCAGACAGCGTCAGACATGCTGCTCTGTTTCAGCTGCCCCCAGACATCGTGAACAGCTCTGAGGGGTGCCCGGGGCTTTGCTGAGAGCCCAGTGCCACAGGGAGAGGCACAGTCATTAATGACTTCGATGAGGGATTAGAGAGCACTGTCAGCGAGTTTGCTGATGACACCAAGCTGGGAGGAGTGGCCGACACCCCAGTGGGCTGTGCTGCCATTGAGTGGGACCTGGACAGGCTGGAGAGCTGGATGGGGGGGAAATTGAATTACATAACAAGGGCAGTGTAGAGTCTGGCATCTGGGCAAGAACAACCCCAGGTACCAGTATAGGCTGGGGACTGGCCTGTTGGAGAGCAGTGTGGGGGAAAGGGACCTGGGGGTGCTGGTGGCCAGCAGGATGGCCAGGAGCCAGGTATGTGGAATCTTGTGTCCAGTTATGGGGCCCTCTGTTCCAGAAGGACACAGAGCTGCTGGAGAGAGCCCAGCACAGAGCCACAAAGATGATGAGGAGGGGAGCATCTCCCTGCTGAGGAAAGGCTGAGGGAGATGGGGCTCTTGAGCTTAGAAAAAGGAAGGCTCAGGGGTGACCTCATTAATGTTGATAAACATGTGAAGGGCGGGTGTGTCAGGAGGATGGAGCCAGGCTCTGCTCAGTGTTGTCTAGTGATAGAACGAGGGGCAGAGGGTGTGAGCTGGAACAGAGGGGGTTCCACATCAATGTGAGAAGGACCTTCTTCCCAGTGAGGGTGACAGAGCCCTGGAAGGGGCTGCCCAGGTGGGTTGTGGAATCTCCTTCTCTGGAGACGTTTAAAACCCTCCTGGCCATGTTCCTGTGTGACTGGATCTAGGTGATCCTGCTGTGTGGGGGGGATTGGACTGGATGATCTTTTGGGGTCCCTTCCAATCCCTGATGTTCTGTAATTCTGTGATGGCTGAGACCAGCAAGTGAGTTTTTAGTGGTGTGGGACATGTAATTAGGGACTCAACCTGCTTCCAAACACCCTGCCTGCAGCTCAGCAGCTTGGGAAGGATTCTTCTGCATAGAACAAGGGGAACAAAAAGGAGTTCGTGGTAGTAGGAGGCTGGGAAGCTGCAGCTGGCAATGTTCAAGGCTGAGTCTGTTGGGTTTGTGACCATCAAAGCTTCGATGGGATTAACTGCTGTGTTTGTCCACTTGCTGCTCCTAAGGAAGGACAAGCAGGTAGAAAGTTAAGGGTACTTCCCCAGAAGTTAGTTCTGCGTGGGCAACCCCACGGATTTTCTAGGCTTCCACCACCACCTCCCACCTGCTGTCCTTTTGTCTGCTGGGAAAAGCCAGGTATTCTTTTGTGTTCTATAGCTGGGGATCTATGGTGGAGACTGGATGTGGGGGGCAGCTGCTGTGGGCAGACAGTGTCAGCAGGGTGACAGCCTGTTTGTCTGCCATATGCTTCCTCAGAAGGCTCCTTGGGTGGTTGTCCACACTCCTAGAGCACTCAGCAATGAGCTCAGCCAGCTCTGGATGTGGCTTTTGAGCTCCAGGACAGCTGAGCATCAGGAAGGCTTTTACTCCCTCCTTTCCTTCCTTTTCTCCACAGAAGGGGTTAATCCATGCGGAGACCCCACAGGTGTCACCCACTATCCCGTGTCCACCAGGACAACTGATGCTACAGTCTGGGCTTCACTTGCCCTTGTGCTGGGCTGGCAGTGCCAAGGTCACTCTGGACCCTCGATGCAGCCATCACCTTGAAGGAAACAGGAGCCCGTCAGAGTTCCAGCTGGGCATGGGCTACAGATTTCTGAGCTCTCCTTCCCTGCCCTTAGCCCCACAGAGCTGGGAGAAGCCCTGTTAGGTCCCAGTGGAGGTGGTTTTACAGGTAGATTGTCCTGTACCTGTTTAGGATCAAGGTTATAACACAGTGCTACTCGGGAAGGGCTGTCCTTCCTGAGAGCTCCCCGTGCCTGTGGCCGGAGCAGAGCAAGTCTGAGCCGTATCTGACCCCAGCTCACCCTCTTTTCTTCTCTCTTTGCTCTCTAAAGCCAGCACTAGCCCTACATCGGGCCTGGGGACTGCTGCCATCATAGGCATCCTCATCGTTGTCTTCGTGCTGCTGCTGGTGGCTGTGGACGTCACCTGCTACTTCCTGAACAAGTGTGGCCTCCTCATGTGCATCGCGGTCAACCTCTGCGGCAAGTCCGGCCCCGGAGCCAAGGGCAAAGACATGGAGGAGGGCAAAGCCGCATTCTCGTGAGTACTGCTCCTGCTCCCGATCGCTGCATCCCCTGAGCATCTGGGAAAGGGACTCTGAGGGAGTTCTGGGGTCTCGTCTGCATCTGGGGCCACTCTCGGTCTGCTTCATGTTTCCAGAAAGGGGTTTCTGCAGCCACTTGTCTGTTTTAGTAGCCACCAAGTGCTGGACATTAGGGTGGTCTTCTGTGCCACAGGAAAAATGACTGGAAAAGGGAGAGACAAGCAGAAATAACCTGCTGTGTAGGTCACTCTGTTCCTGTCATTCACTACTGATTCACAATCAGTTCTCTCGTGTGAAGGGGAACCAATCTCCATGCAACAGGGGTTCAACAAAGGGGCAGCCAAGGTGTTTCAGGAGGTGGGTTAGTGGTTGGGTGGATGTTGGGCTTGATGATCTTGAAGGTCTTTTCCAACCTTGATGATTCTACGACTCTTTGAATTCCTTTGCTACAGGAAAGATGAGTCCAAGGAGCCCATCGTGGAGGTGCGGACTGAGGAGGAACGAACCCCCAACCACGACGGGGGAAAGCACACAGAGCCCAACGAGACCACCCCACTGACAGAACCAGAGTACGTTGGTGCTAGTCAGCCTTCGCCCTCGGTTGCCTTCATCCCTAATATCTCACGCCTGTGATTTAGGGCAGGGAGAGGGAGGAGAAAGGTAAAACCTCCACGTTCCATCTGTGATATCCCAGGGAGGAAACGGCTCCTCTCAGGATCCAGCCACTCCTCTCTCCAGCACTGGAAGGCAAAGGGAATAAAGTGACGTTTCTCAACAGACCTGTCTCTGCCAGTCCTGTCCAGTGTGAAGGTCAGGCACCTGCCCAGCTTCACTGCAGAGGACCCAGAGCAAGAGCAGCCCCCAGCTGGCACCAGCTGCTCCTTCGGCTCTGCCCTAGCAAAGCTGGATGAGTGCTTGAACACCCCATGGTGATGGGCGATGAAAGGAGCTGGCCATGTCTGAGTATTCTGTGAGGGAACCGAGAGCCACCTGTGAGCTTTGTTTGGATCAGAGAACTTGTTTGAGCTCTGTCTGTGAATCCCTGTTAGCTGGGGCAGGCGAAGTTCAGGTGTTGCCAGGTGCCTGCATTAAGCTCTTTCCTAGGAGTTTGCTTCTCCATAGCTGCTGGGGCAGCAGTGGGAGGAATTTGCTTTAGGAAACTGCTGAAATATTTGCTAAGGCTTGGGTCAGGTTTGGGAATGATGATGACACGAGTCGGGTTCCTTCCCTTCAGCGGAGTCACTGCTGTGTGTGAGGTGCTCAGGCTCATGCTACCCACTCGTCCCATTAGGGCAGCAGGGACAAGGTGGTGAAAAGGCTCTGCTGGAAGTCTCAGAGAGGCAAGAGGAGACAGACTGTGTCCACACAGTGCACGGCAGTGAGCAGCAGCTGGGATTACCCTTGTCCTGGTGTTCTTGGCTTGCTTTCAGCAGAGTTTTAACTCGGTTCTCCTCCTCTGTGAAGGGTTTTCTCTCTGTTAATAAACCTGAGGTGGTGTCTTGGACACACTGGCTTCTCGTGGAAGAAACCTTTTGGGGTTGTTATCTCTGTTGACAGACGTAATGATAGTTACATGTGCGTTACGTGTGTGTGAGAGAGAGAATCCGATTTGCTGTGGTTTGATGGAGGCACTAGATTCAGAGGAGAAAGGTCAGGACTGAGATGAGGGACTGGACTCAGGGGTCCTACACCAGGACCTTGTTGTGTGGTGGGGCCCAGGGGGCTGATGGAAAGTTCCTAGTGAGGTGAAGTGATGTGGAAGAGGCTGAGAAGACAGTTAGGCTGAACGGGAAGAGTCTGTGCAAGCTGACGGGGTTACGTTTGGCTAAGAGTGAACCGAAGCCTGTGTGAACAGCTGTTCCTGAAGGCAGCATCCTCTTTGTTCTTTTCCTGGTCATCCTTCAGCCATCCCAGCCTTTCTGCTTCTGTGAGCTCTCTTCTGTGTTGTGTGCGTGTTGTAACCGCATGCCACGCTGCCGCTGCACCGCGCTCACTTCTCGCTCCGCTCCCCTCTCCCTGGCTGTCGTGTGGGGGCTTCATTGTCTCTATTTCTCTTCTACTCCTGTCCTCCTCACAGGCACCCCGCCGATACCGCAGCTACCGTTGAGGACATGCTGCCTTCTGTAACCACAGGCACCACTAACTCTGACACTATCACTGAAACCTTTGCCACTGCTCAGAACAGCCCCACCAGCGAGACCACCACGCTGACCTCCAGCATTGCCCCACCAGCCACGGCCGGCCCTGACTCCAACTCAATGACGCCTGGCCAGGCTACTCCAGCCAAAGGGGCAGCCACCTCAGTTTCTTCACCACCACCCTCCTCCACCCCCAAAGTGGCCCCCCTTGTTGACCTCAGCGATACCCCAAGCTCCACTCCAGCTACTAACAATTTGTCTTCGAGCGTCCTGTCTGGCCAAGGGGCGGTGCTCAGTCCCAGCACCGTCACTAACGTGGCCGAGACCTCCAAAGCAGCAGCTGGGAACAAGCCAGCTGCCCCGAGCCCTGCAAACCTCACTAGCCCTTCAGCTCCATCAGAGCCCAAGAAGCAGGAGGTCTCCAGCACGAAGAGCCCCGAAAAGGAAGCTGTGCAGCCCAGTACAGTAAAGAGCCCGACAGAGACCACCAAGAACCCGAGCAACCTGAAGAGTGAGGCTGCTTCAGGCAGCACCACAAACCCCTCCCAGAATGAGGACTTTAAAATGGACGAAGGGACCTTCAAGACCCCAGACATTGATCTTGCAAAGGATGTTTTTGCAGCTCTTGGCACTCCCACTCCTGCCAGTGCGACTAGCGGGCAAGCTCGCGAGCCTGCCTCTTCCACTGCAGACAGCTCCGTACCCGCTGCGCCTGCAAAGACCGAGTATGGCTGCCTTTAATCTTCTGCTGGTTGTGTCCTGTGTCTCTCGTGCACTGGTGCTTGTGCTGTGTTCTTGTTGGGTGTCCTCTCCACTAATCTCACTGTTTCCTTAGTGAACTAACTCACCTCTGAACCTACTGAGCAGGCTGTGCCGAGGGTGCAAAGAAAGGATAAACCCAGGAGTTGATAGGAGGTTCCACATCAATATGAGAAGGACCTTCTTCTCAGCGAGGGTGGCAGAGCCCTGGCAGGGGCTGCCCAGGGGGGTTGTGGAGTCTCCTTCTCTGGAGACAGTTAAAACCCGCCTGGCCATGTTCCTGTGTGACTGGGTCTAGGAGATCCTGCTGTGTCAGGGGGATTGGACTGGATGATCTTTCGAGGTCCCTTCTGGTCCCTAATGTTCTGTGATTCTTTAGGCTTCTGGGCAGCTTTGTCTGTTGTAGGTTGTTCTGCTTTGAAAGAGATCAGCATCGATTCAGTTTGGTGCAGGGGAAGGTGCTGGGTTCCTGCAGGTCAGTGAGCACAGCCAGTCCAGTATAGCTTGCTGACAGATCAGTGGAGCCATTCAGAGCCTGTTGTAGGGTGAGATGGGGCAGTAACCAACAGCATGGGACCTCTGGATCTTGCTCTGGACTGGTGAAAGGTTAAGGCGTGTGATCTTGTCTGGGAAAGCGGGAACAGTCACAGCGCAGCTGGTTCTTGGCAGTGTGTTGTCTGTGATGGGGTGGTTAGAGAGGAGTCTCCAGCCACTGCGCCTGGTCTACTTGCCCAGCTGGTCCGCTCAGGGAGCATCAGCCTACCCCCAGGCAGGACAGCCCCTGGGGTCCTCTGGAGCCTGATGCTGTCTGGACAGGTCACTTCCTTAGCTGAGATGAGTCTGCACCTCATGTTTGGCAGGAGAGTGAAACCAGCATGAAGTCCTCGTTGGGTAGCTGGTGGTGGTCCTCATTGGGTTACTCAGCTGTTGTGCAGGTGTTGGATGAGGACCCTCTCGCTGTGTCGCTCAGGATGGAAGTTGCTGACAGAGCTTTGAGCGCAGAAGCCTGGAAAATGCCGGTTAAAAAGGGATAACCCTCCGTGAGGGGAGAAGTGCATAAGGTCCCTGTTCCTTCTGGCTTCCTGTTGGACACCATGTGCTGATAGGCAGGAGGACAGAGAAGGGTCCTGCCTGAGCAGGGTCTGTGCTGTGTCATGAGAAACAGCCCTGGGAAGGTAACTCATGAAGCCATAAGTCTGAGCTCCTGCGGAGGATGGAGGCCACTGGACTGTGCTCTGTCAGATCACAGAATCACCAGCTGGTTTAGGTTGGAAGGGACCTCAGAGATCTTCTAGTTCCAACCCCCTGCCAAGAATGCAGTAAGCTGTTCTGGAGCCTGGGTGGCACAGTGGGGGCACTGGGGGTTAGAGGGATTCAGGCAGCCTTGAGCCACTCCTAGGCAGAGAAGTGACCTTCAGTTCAGTTCCCAGCACCTGCAGCCACTGCCCTGGGCTGTTGGGTGCTGCAGAGGGACAGAACAGAGCCTTGTGGTCTCATTCTGAGCTGAATGAATGCAACTTACCCTGCGTCATGCAAGGTCCCGGTGAGGTGGGGTGCAGAGCTCTGCCCTTTCTGCTGTCACAGCCACCTTCTTCCTCTTGAGCTGCTCTCTGCCTCTCTTGGCAGTGGTTGATGATGCAAACTCAGGCTTAGGTTCATCTCCTTCTCATCAGAGTGAAATAAGATCTCAGTTATCTCTGGCTGATGGGCTGCAAGGGGTGATCCTCCAGGGAGGCCACCAGGGACACCCTGTGGGACACTGTCATGGCTCTCTAGGAGGGTGTTGGGCAGCCAGGCTTCTCTGGTCCTTCAGTGCAGGCTGGCTGGGAGCCTGTAGAACGTGCTGGACTCCCTTACACTTGTGAAATGGGGTTTGACAAAACCCACTGGGAAACCCTGGGACTGGCTTCCTGTAAGGGAAAGGATTTCCTGCTGCAGGGGCTGTTCTGACAGGACATTTGGGTGAGGGTAGAACCAAATCCCCTTTCAGCAGTGGGAGCTTCCTCCCCTTTTTGCTCCTTCTTGCACATCACAACCTTCCTTGTGGCTCTGCCGCAGCCCCAAACCTCATCCTGCCCAGGGTGTTCACTCGAGGCAGAGGGGGCATCACTAAAGATTCCAGTGGAGCTGGGGCGGGGGCTGCTGAGTTGGCTTGTGACTGATTTCTGCTCATTTTTGCTCCAGCAAGGTGATAGGTTGGTTTATTTCTGGGTGCTCTTTCTGTACCACTATGTCAGCAGCAGCAGCCAGTCTCTGTTCAAGCTGGAAGAGGGTAGATTTGAGGTCAGACATGAGGAAAAAGTCGTTGAATCTGAGGTGTCCAGTTTTGAGCACCTCAATACAGGAGAGGTGTGGAGGTGCTGGAGCAGGTGCAGAGCAGGGCAATGAAGCTGCTGAAGGGCCTGGAGAATAAATCTGATGAGGAAAGACTGAAAGAGCTGGGGCTCTTCAGTTTGAAGAGGAGGAGGCTGAGAGGAGACCTCATTGCTCTCTACAACTACCTGAAAGGACGTTGTGGAGAGAGGCTGGTGCTGCTCTCTTCTCACAAGCGATTTGTGGTAGAACAAGAGGGAAGGGGTTCAAGTTACAGCAGGGGAGGTTTAAACTTGATATCAGGAAAAAACTCTTTGCAGAAAGGGTGTCAGGCACTGGAATGGGCTTCCCAGGGAGGTGGCTGAGTTGCCATCCCGGGATGTGTTTAAAGATGGTTTGGATGAGGTGTTGAGGGATGTGGTTTAGCGGTGACCTTGTAAGGTAGGGTAGGTGGTTGGACTCAGTGATCCCAGGGGTCTTTTCCAACCAGAGTGAATCTGTGGCAGGGGGATCCCTGGAACAGGCTGCCCAGAGAGGTGCTGGAATCCTCATCCCTGGAGCCATTCAAGGTCAGGCTGACTGGGGCTCTGGGCAACCTGATCTGGTGCGTTCTAGCCCTGCTTGTTAACTGGGGTTGGACTGGCTGCCCTTTGCAGGTGCCTTCCCACCCTGTGATTCTCTGATTCTAAACTGTTGCCCTTTTGATGATTCTCCTTCAGGAAAACCCCAGTAGAAGACAAATCTGAAGTGCAAGCGACGGAAACGAAGACACCTCCCGCCGAAGTGAAGACGGTCCCCAACGAAGCCACACAAACAAATGAGAACGAGAGCAAAGCATGATCGGCCCCAGACGGAAGCAAATGACAGAACAACTTCACCCGAGCATTTAAAACCACAGAAACACAACACCCATCCCATCCCTCTAGTGTCTGTTGCCTTTTTTTTTTTTTAAGGAAAAAAAAAACCCAAAAAAAACCGAAAATGAATAAAGGGGGGGGGAGGGAGGGAGGGAAGGGAGGGAGAGTGGGATCTCTCTTTTTATTTTATTTGTTCTTTTATTTTTTGTTGTTAATTTCTATTCTTTTTCTGGTTTTAAAGATTTCTAGCAAAGGTTCTCTGGGTTGTGCACTTGCTTTGGAAAAGTGAAGGTGTGTTCAACAGACCCAGGGTTAAACCCGTGTTAGCAGAGCCAGGGCTGAGCTGTGGTGGTGGTCCCGTGCCCCCAGCCCCTCAGCTCACCCCACGCTGGGCTGAGCGGCTCAGAGCTGCAGGAGCTGCAGCTGAGATCATTTTGCAAAGAGGTTGGGGAAGCTCCCAGCCCAACCTGGCCTGGATCACACTGAGTGATAACAACACGGATCGGAAAACCACCAAAACCCGAGCGGCTCAATGAAAGCGAAGACCCCGTTGGTTCCTCGGTCGGGGCGCTGAGCTGCCGGCTGCGGCCGCTCCCTAACGAGCACAGCCCGACCCTTCGCTTTTGTACTTTGCAGCCGAAACCTGGAGACCAACCCAAAAGCCTCAGCGACCAGCGAGGAGCTCTGCTCTCGCCCCGTGCGCCCCGCGCAGAGCCTCCCGAGCTCTTTGTGACTGAAGCCTGTTCTCCACCAGTAGACTTTTGGTTTTGATTCGGGTTCAGCCCTTCAATCTCAGATTGATTCTCGATAGGATTTTAAATGCCGACGCCGCAGCTTCGGGGCCGGGGGGTGGCTGGGGATCAAGGGGTGGGGGTTAAGGTGAAGGGTGTCCCTGTCCCCCCACCTCCCTGTGCCCTCCAACACCCGCCGGGCAGCTGGTCGAAGAAGGACGTGGCACTGCTGGAGGGTTGTGACTGCTGTTCGCCATCGGGTGACCCAGGAGGAACCAAAGATGAACGGTTATACAAAAGAGAAGAAGCCTAACGCAGGGTTTTACTGGCCCGGCGAGCTGCGGCGGCGGGGGGCGAGGAGTCGCTGTGAAGATGGGGTTGG
>JAOXOE010027334.1:0-18681 GCA_028565055.1 Phoeniculus purpureus
GGAAAAGGGGAAACATAATTCCTATTTTCAAAAAGGGTAGGAAGGAGGAGCCAGGGAACTACAGACCAGTCAGTCTCGCCTCTGTGCCTGGTAAGATCATGAAGCAGATCCTCCTGAAGGCACTACTGAGACAGGAGACTAGTGAAGAGATGCTTAATTTTTATTTTCTGTGTTAACAAAAACACCTCTTTATCAGGCTGGTGAATTCCTGTGTCCTGTATTTCTACTAAGAGAAAATATCAAAGACTGACATTTGATTTTGCAGAAGGAACTGTAATCAATCCTACTACTTTTCTGTGTTTTGATGTATGGAGAGGAAGAATAATTCAAGTCACGACTCTTCCCACATCAGCTTTTCATTGGTTCTAGTGACAGAAAGAGGCAGCTGCAAACATACACAAGCCCTCAGCGTATTTCTGGCAAATCCTGAGCCTTGTGTCCACCACACAGAAAGATTAACCTCTCTTCATGATTCCTTCTGTTTTCTTGCTATTTCTTGCTATTTATGCAGCTACAGTAATTGCTAGTGCTTTGAACTATGCCTTAGTGCTTACCTGACAGCCTTAGTATCAGAAAATGTTAGTCAGCTTTAAAGCTCTCTCTGTCTTCCAGGGATAGTATCTGTGTAAAGAAGCCAGATACTGAAAAGTCATTCCCAAGCTTATGATGCTTGTCCCCAGATGCCTTTTACTATCTTGGCAAGCTGCACTAGAGACAATTGCCACTTTCCAGTATATACATGATCAAGATTAAATCCCTCCTGCTCTTAGCAACTTCTGACTCCTGTTCCCATACTTCCCTCTAGTGGGAACCAGGGAATTCCCAAAAAGAAAATTTAGCCAAGCAGCAGTCTTACAGCCAGACTCAATGACTAATCTTAAGGAGGCTGATTCGCAGTCTAATGCTTGACTTGGGAAGACCCTGCCAACCGTTACACTTGGACACAAGCATGATTTTGAGGACATTTTTCAAAGCAGAAACTTAACACAGTAAGATAAAGCAGGTAATTGGGTCACCATTTAAGCTACCATTGTAGGCCATGGTTCACATTGTATTCATTTTGTATTCAGCTCACAACACCAAGCCTTTCACAATTTCAAAATTCAGGAACAAATTTTACTAAGGGCTTTGTTTACCATGATTTCTACACTGGCCTCACTGGACATCTCTGCTTCTGAAGAATCATCCCACACACCATGCTAACAATTATAGCACAGTGCTTAAGGAGCATTTGCCACCGTAGAGGAGCTATTTTTCTAAATGCTCCCATCATAGAGAAGAATGCATAAAAACTCTGCTTCTAGGCAGATTAACTTGCATTTTTTTTTGTGCACTTTCCAGTCTGACTCCCCAAAGGCAGAACTGAGGCATTTTAATACAGAAATTACATACTAGGTCTTCAAGGTACACTGGAATTTTCATGCATGGAACCAAGAACCAGGTGATGTACTGAAGCTCCTCAGCTCCAGCAAGCTCCTGAAGCTCCTCTCCTCCAGGAGAGGGCAGTGTCCCCCTTACACAAACAACTCAACGACTGCAGGCTGCAAGCACAACTGCTGCCTCCCTCACTGCGCTGATCTGGCTTCTACAGAGGTAACTTTCTTTACGACATCTGTATGGCGCAGCACTCTGGATGTGCAACTAAAACTGCGTTGATGACATTTGCTATCACTGAGGACTTCTAACAGCCTCAAAGCTTCTTATATGAACCTTGCCACCATCTCAGCAAATAAGCTGGGGGTGGTCCAGCAGATGGAAGACAGCATAGCTGACTCAAACTGTCCAAACTGACTCAAACTTCATGCTATGTAACATCATGCTCAGGAAAACGACAGGGGCAGACAATGAAGGGAGGGTTTCTGACTTCTAAAATGGACATGGCTTGGAGACTGCCAGGGCATCAGTCTACTGATGGGAGGTGGTCCACTGCCTTTGTAGTGCTTGTTCCTCACACCTCTTTGTTTTGTGGCTGTAATCACTAAGCTACATCTTAAAGAACACACAGTATAATCTGTGAACTGGGCTAGCTAGATATGTACATTAATATACATCTTATTTCAGAAAAATCAAGGAAGGTCTTCATTGACTACAGATGTTTCTGCAGAAGTAACACCATAAACCAGTCTAGAAAATGTAGTGCTACTGTCATTAGCTCTTACTGGTTTAGAAGTGCATCATCCAAGACCATGTACTATTTAACTTGTTAGAATTATGACACGTCTTCTCCCTTTAAGTCACTTGTAGATGTATACGAAGTTCAAAATTATCTATGTTGAAAAGATCTTATCTAAATCTCACATAAAAGTTTAGGTGAGGAGCTGAGAAGGCATTTTATTACTGAGATAAAGTGTACTTCTTCCCTGGCACCTTACTATAGGGACAGATTTTTTTTTTGCACAATTAAATACTCTGTTGTAAGGCAGCTGAGAAATCCTGGCCTTCAACCTGCTTCTTTAAAGCATCTGAACAGTTTAACAGAGAACAAAAGCAGTTACTTACACATTTACATACATGCACCAAATGCCGCATGCCGAATCACAGCTTAAGTAAGAGATGTGTGGCGCTACTTACCTCCAGAAGTGAAGCTCAAACCCTTCACACTTGTCCTTGCATTTTAGGCAGGGGGCACCAAATCCTTGCTCATGGCCCAGACCCATCTGTGTACAGAGCAAGACAACTAGAGTCAGCTTCAGAAGTACCCTGCATGAGGGACTTATTGCTGCCAATATATATCTACAACCTTTTGCTTTAGTCGTGGATTAAGTGTTTGACAAAAGGGACATCACGACAGTATTCTGGGGGTCCAGTCACCTTTCTATTGTGCCTATATAACTGACAGTGTTTGCACAAGCCTGCTCATAGGATTGAGCTAGCAGGCAGAAAATTAGCCTTAGTGAAAATAAAGTATTTTTCTGATGACTTACATTCACACCCCTGCTTGCTCTGCAAGCTTCACACAAGGGAAGAAACAGATTCTTTGAAGACCTTCCTTGGGTCTGTGGCTGTGAAACCACAGTGAGTGAGGCCTTATACCCTTAAGGTCTTCTGCCTCAAGTTAAAGGGCATTTAATCTGGCTGTCAAAACTAGGACGCTTGCAGTATATGAATTGGCAAAATACAGGAGATGAAATAAGCAGATCCCACATTAATATATGCACTAAGCTGGGCATCTGATAGGGATATGGAAGGCATCTAAATGATTATTATTTCTGTGTCTATTTGAGACTATGATAGCAATGGAGAACAAAATATATCCTTTACAATTATCTTTCTGTTGGACTAATACCAGCTTACTTTTTGTGGAGAAAAAGAAACACAGTTAGCAAATGATATTACCACAGGAGATGCACAAAGGGTTTCACCATGAAAAGATTAGAGAGATAGGTAACTATTTATAATGCAGATGAAATAAAAGAGAATATAAAAAACAGTGTAGAGGAAAGGTGGTCAGGTGTTAATACAACATATCAACACATGGGCAAATTTAGCTGAGTAACAGCCGTTGCAAGCTTGAGGTGAAGAAAGAGACACCAGGCACCACAGCTTATGCACTTGTATAAACCCAGTAAATTTAAAATTCCTCACTGCAGCTCTTTAAACCTCTGGGGAATGTTGCTCTTAAATCAGGTGGATGAAGGACTCTGGATCTATGGTCACGTTTGGGTGGGCAAGTTCATGCCCAACAGAGGGGAACCTATTCCTACACTCTCCCTTCTGCAGCAGCACATGGAGCAGTATTCCCAGTTAGCTGTGGGTAAAAGCAGTGGGAGAGGATGGTCATGGTCATTGTGAAGGAGACAGCTCACATGCTGTTTGGCTTTTAGAATGGAAAGTGAAGTAGAACTCACAAGTTCTGGTACTAATCTTAGTTCTGTCCAGGGATTGTTAAATCTCATTACATAGCTGTATTATAAATAAGTTTGTAGTTTACTCTGAAAAGACTTATTACTATTGCTGTACGTACAAGGTTATAAACTCTGTTTTAGACAGAAACAAGTTGACAACTGACAGATTATTCACAAACACTTGCTCACACAGAACTCATACAATGTAGGGAAAACCATGTTTTCTGTTGTTCTGTAATTCAAAGGATCACTGCCTCTGCCATCATTAGGCATCCCCAAGGAAATCACAAAAATTTCCTGCAAATCATGGTCTACTTAGGGAGAAGACATACCTTAGCAGCTATCAAGCTACTGCTTGCAATTACAGGGATGGGCAGAGGCACATGAAATTATTCTTTCTTATCTGGAAAAATACGTACAAGCCTGCTCTGGTCTTGGTGACATCTTCATCAGGCTAAGGCCTCAAGATGTTCCCATGATATGGGCAGCAATGTGAAGCCAGATGAATGGACAACTAAAACACATGTAACTTTAAAGACTAAGTCCTCTTTTATTGACTGTGATTTGGTCTATGTTGGATATATAAAGCTAATAGGTTGACAAAGAAGTTCTCCATTGAAGATGAATGTTAATAGAGATTTTCTTTATCTGGACTACAGAACCCCACCACTCACATGCTAACTGATGCACACACACAAAATGACAACAGAACACTCTTGTCAAATCACATAAGAGAACAAACATCCTGGCCAGGATGTTATCTAAAGAGGAAAGAGGAAGCTAAAGCAACACAAAACAATTGCTTTTTTCCACCCCCAGAACCAGTCGATTGTTGATTGGGGGTTTGTTACTTTTTAAAATTGTCTTCCCTAAAAATCTTTAGAACAGAGGAAGGGGAAGAATAATGATCATTTTATTAGTATTGTAACTAGAAGGCTTAAAGACATAGGATCATTTGTATATAGAGGACTATTTTGCAGTAGACAGAAATAGCCTTAATATTCAAAGAATTGCCAAAACAGAACCTGTCGTGCAAGTAAAGAAATGAAAGTGGGTTTTGCAATTTAAATATATCTTTTCCAAGCCTCATAACATTTAATGTTTTTGAAGATAAAACTACCTCTCAAGAAGCAAATCAAGGATGGAATATGTTTAAATGTGTCACTCAATATAATTCCTCTCCAGACTAAATGGATAAGCAGCAGCCAATCTAATTGCATCTTTGCAACCTCAGCACAGAGTCCTTCAGAAATACAGGATTCCACAGTCTCTTCCCAGTTAGAAAGAACACATAATTAGATGAATGATTTCGCAGTTACGGAAAAAAACTGAATTAAGATAGACTTGTTTTGAAATGTATTTCTCAGTTTGCTGTAAACAGAAAGAAGAGAATGACCTTTCTACATGCAATGTCTGTTCACCTTATGGTAAAAAAGTTAACTCAGAATTAGGGGAACCAAACTAGAGGTGATCCCAGACATATACACAGCCTCTGCCTTTATTCTCACAGAGAAACTGTGTAGCCACTAGCCAAAAATAAAAACATAGAATAACAGCAGCAGAGTACTGTTTAGTTTCTGAAAGTCAATACACAAACATCCCTCCACAGTCCTGTTAAAAGCACCTCCTTCAGTGGTAAGGAAGGATCACTCTCAAGTTACAGCAATATTTCTATCTGAAAATAAAGTAATTTGTGAAATTCAGAGACCCTAAAGCTATGGTGTGCCTCTTCCACTGCTGCTGCCTATATCCATTCCCTATGCCTTCCGAAGGGAATGGCCAGCTCTGTGCGGGAGATGAACAGGCTGAGCATGAACAACAGCATCAACGCATAGCTAAGAACAGAATGGAATCCATTTTCCTCATAAATGGGACAGATTATTCAGGCATTATTTCAGCAGACCTAAGCTCCTGCTGGTCTACTGCCATAGATTTTACAGGAAAAGGTATCCAAAAAGCATCTGGTATTACCAACATAACTCAAATTTAATGAGTACTGAGAATGATGTGAGTACAACTGAGATAATCTTGAAAGCAGCATGCAACAGATTAAGTAGTCTCAAGGGCAAAGAATGGTTACAGATAAAATAATTAGTGAGAGATTGCCCAATTTAAGTTTAGACTGGAATTGAGTGTTAAAAATTGACTTTACCTTAAGGAATGTATAGAAGTTTACTGCCATTTTAAAACCCAAATTGTCCTATTCAAGTGTCTAGTGGTTTGTTGAGCTGTCTAAGAGAAATAGCAGTTGCTATGACATAGTTTTAAACTGGCTTATTGGAAGAGTTTATTGTTTAGTTTATTGACCATAACCAAGAATGCAAGTTCATCAAAACCTGCTTCTCCATGCTATTAATTTAAACCCACTAACAAATATTGGAGTCCTGCTTCCCTACAATTTTGGAATACTAATTCCAGAATTTATATTCAAGTAAATACGCAAGATACCAGAGACCAAACAACAAAACATCTTTCCCACATGAGATGCTATGACAAAAATTAACCATGAGCATAAAATTATGTATGTAGAGGCAGATGGGCAGTTTAGCCAATACAAGTGTGATTTTGGCAGCTACAGTTTCTTTTATGTAGTAAAACACATAAGTTAACAGGTTTATTCTTATGTGGAGCAAACTGTGACATAGCTCATAGTGCTGGAAAAAACAAATGTTGTAATGAATGAAGGATTGGCTTTTTAATAGTTAAAAAAAGAAAGTGTGATGTCTCAGACCTTATTGTTGACAGTCACAGGATCAAGTAAAGGTAAGTCCCAAGACATTTTAAAAGAATTACCATAAGAGACAACAACAGTTTCTAAAAATTGCCTACATTTGCTTTAAAAAGCATAGATTATTTAAGTTGAAAGAGTTCACTGGACATCACCCAAATGCTCACAGAGTGCAGGCTCAACAATCATATTTGCCCAAGGTCTTGTCCAGATGCAGGTTCAACAGCCAATTACAACAGACCACACCCAGGAAAGGAAATCCGTATGTTTTATCAGAACTTCTCACTCTGCAGCTTCAGCCACTGTTTGTCAGTATTATACAGCAACTGAAGTCCAATTCTGTCTTTTCTGTTCCCTAAGCAGCTGGACACAAACTATACAAAGATTATGCTGGCGGAGTTCTACAGGAACTCTTTAATTATTGTAGTAGTAACAATTTCATAGACCTCAAAGCTAATTGCTCTGACATTTCTGTCCTTTTACAAATGAGCCCGGAGCGCAGCAGTAAAAAGGCGGCAAAATAATTCGTAACAAAACACGAGTCCCACTTGGTCTCCCTCCCACTAGACTTCTTTTACCTTCAGTAACTTCAGTACCACCAGAAGACCCCTGCTAATTCAAGTCTTGGCTATTTTTCTTTCCTTTTATTTAACATTTCTATTAGAATTGATGACAAGTCTGCCCTAGGTCTTTTTAAAACAAAAAAACCCACCACACATTTCAATTTAGGGAAAGGTTTACTACAATTAAGACACAGGAACTTGGGTAAGATAGTCCATATACAAAGAAAGAAGGATGCCAGAAGTGATCACATCCAAGAAAAATATT
Source organism: Phoeniculus purpureus (assembly GCA_028565055.1). NCBI lineage: Eukaryota > Metazoa > Chordata > Aves > Bucerotiformes > Phoeniculidae > Phoeniculus > Phoeniculus purpureus. Next base: position 7,402 of record JAOXOE010027334.1, read on the forward strand.
TGAGAGATGGTCTAGGCAGAGGAATAAATCAAGGAGCTGCAGGAGCCTATGACAGTACACAAGCACCAAGAATTCATTTTATTGTGATATCTTCAGCTAAATATCAAACAGCTCAGAATATAAATATTTGAGATGCTGCTATACAGCCTACTGTCAAAAAGCTAAGAGCTATTAAAGATCTCAGCTACATAGAACATGTGGTGTTTATTCACAAGTCCAGTATTACGGTAGTTAAGTTTGAATGCAGCTGACACACACTGTAACACTGTCTGTAAGCCTCCAGTGCAATGCTCCACAGGCACTGTAACAATACTTGATATATTTTGTTTGGACATCAGTGCTCCTGTATAGCTGTATCTTCCAAAGTTTTTAGAAGCAGACCTGAAAAACTACATACTCATTTATTAGGTTCTTTAGTGTCATCCAGGAATGTGCATGATGTGCATGCTTTTTTTTCCTCCCTAGTGTTTTTACAAACTGAGCTAGACAATCTCAGACTGAAAACAAGGCACAAAGGAAGGGTCACACAGACTTTAAAAATCAAAAAGACCAGATACACACAGAAGCAATACCAAAGTATGATTATAGCTGGTATAATCTTAAATTGTCATTACAGAAACCTCCTTACTCCACTCAGACTTGACCTATTCATTTGACCTCTAAACAAGAGGTATAACAAGCTTTTATCTTCACAGTTTCAGTCTTCTTGCAGGTTTCCAGCACCTAGAAGAACCTCACCAATTCTGCATGCTAGCAGAGATTATGTATTTGTTTTTTCATATATGCCCTAAATATAGCACATATACACACATCATATTAGCAAACCAATTATACATACACTGTGCTGTATTTAAACCTACATCATTACATCTATAAATTTTGCATTTACTGGGAAGAAGCTATTCATTTACAAGACAGGTTCAGTTTGTTTTCTTGAGCTAAGAGAAGCTTGTTTAAATACCTTTTGCCCATAAAAATTCATTTCATAATTGCTAGTCCCCATTATTACTTTACTTGGAGCAGAAGGAAAACTTTTGTTTTCCCAGAGCACTTCCAGAAAAATGCTTGTGTGCCTTTAATGACATAATACAGTAACTTTAAATAGTTTTCCATTTCACCATTTAATACTTGGCTTGTAATCACACCACACCAAATAAAGTTTCACCTGATCTTTGAAGTCAAGTTGTCCTGCATTCAAATAGTTTCTTGGCTTGCTGTTTAGGCATTTACTATTTTATGATCAAACACGTGGGAATAATTTTGCCACAGAGGAAAAAAGTTGAATTGAGCTTGCTGTCTTTGCCAAGCTAATACCCCAGCACGTTGGACAAAAAGTAAGGGCATCCATCCACAAGGGTGTTTGAGGAAAGTTTACATTGGTTTGGGTTTTTGGGGAGATTCTTCTTAAAGTTTGAAGGGAAAAATAAAAATCCTATCACGACACGTGCCGGAAGCAGTTGGTTTCCTTGTTAACAAGATTGAGGCAGTTTCTCCATGCTTTTTTTCATAATTCTTCTTACAGGCAAAACTCATCCATGAACAAAACTGCATTTCTTTGCTCTTACTATATGCATAAGTAAGAGAGAAAAGCAGCTCTACTATTATGTGTTTCCATAGCAGTAACACCAAAACAAACAGTGACCTCAACAGGAAGTGTAGCCCTCCAGATATTACTAAGTCATACTTTACAAAACACAAAAAAGTTGACTTTGCTCCTATACATACTTCATTCATTTATCAAAGAGCATTACAGTTGTTGACTTAACAAGGTCTAAAGCACTCTATGTTTGGTATTTCCACTGTAACAGAACAAACAAAGCCCCATAGAAAAAGAACCAAGCAGACATTCCACACAGGAAAAGTTGCACCTCTTCTCCCCCAAACCTCTCTGCCCCTTCTCCATCACAATCAAAGTTTCTTTTATAAAGCAGGAATTATACTGTGAAAGCTTATACAGGATGGACTTGCTGCCAGATTCTTATTTTCACTAGTGAAGCATGAGAACATGCTGCCAGCAGGACTGCAAAGCAGGATCATGACCTATTGATTCATTTCACCAAGTTCAGAGAGGTGACAGACAGGGCAGAAATCCAAACTAGCAGAACTTTTTTCTAAAAGAAAGTCTTCAACAAAACCCATTAAATCTTCATTTTCCCAAACCCTCAGAGTGAGGTTTGAGAACACAGTATATATTGTATTTGCAAGAAAGAGTTGTTTGTTGCAAAAGTACTTTTCAAGCTGGAACTGCTGTTTTGCAATCTCATTTTTGGACACAAAGCTATCTTCATGATGCTCAAATGCAAGAGGAAATTTAATTACTCCCGAGCAAAAGAAGAAAACTGTACAATCAGCCTTAAAAGAACTGGCAGCATCACTTTTAAAGGGAAATCTTGACAGCAAGGCATCAGAGTTAGTATTCAAGTAACAGCTAAAAAGGCTGTTTTTCAACTATATATTCCCACACTATTAACTGTCTAGTTGTTTTCTAGTCATTTTAGGCATCTAAAATGCATGATGACCTGACTACAGAAAGTTACAGAAATTGTGTATTAGCATATGTGTTCTGCATATGCTCTCAGTGTTGAACACTAATTCTGGAATTTACATTTCCTGCAGACTGTGGTTGTTCAGAAGCCAGGATACAGACCAAAAGAGACATCTGGCTAAGAGCACACTTGCTTCCTCCAGCCAGTTGTCAAGACAGCAAGATGAGCTTTACAGCACATAAAAGAAACAAAATAGAAGTTAAATGGTAAGTCTGAGCTGAAGGGATTGTAACCTGTCTTATGTTTTACCATCTTGCTTGAGCAGGAGGGTTGCACTTGGACTTGATGATCCCTGGAGGTCCCTTCCGACCACAAAGGTCTGTATCTCTAATTGTGCCAGATTCTTCACAGCCAAATGCTTAGGAAGTGTGTATGTTATGGAGGATCACTGGTTTTCTCTCACAAGAAAACAAACATATTAACTATTCACTGCTAAAAGGATGGGTTGGAAACTGTGGCAGTACTTCTTGCTGAAAGACAGCTAAGTCTTGTACTTTTCAGGTGAATTAGTTGTACTAGAACTCTACATCCAGGGGGGAAAGAAAAAAATCTCCACACAGACATCTAGGGGGAAAAAAATCTCCACACAAACCCAATACTAACAATGAAAGCTGATTTTCCTGAGCCAGTTCAGAAGCATGCTTTCTCCTGCTGCACAAAACTAAACACATGTAAATGTACTCTTCACATATATATGCATGTTTTTCTTCAGTACAGTACTAGCTTCTTGAAAATTAACAATACCTTTGCAAAAGGACACTGCAGAAGCTCATAACTGAAAAGCAGACTCATGAACTAGTGACACTTGAAGAAATCTTGAAAATCACCTTGAAAGCTTCATCAAGTTTCCTAGAAGCAAAGAGCGTCCCACTATTATTACTCTGGGCATTTATGCATCAGTAGCTATGGGCAGGGGAAGAAGTGTTTCTAGTGCATCAGCTAAGTGCTTTAAACTTGTACATACTGCTCCTCAGGGCATACATTTCCCTCTGTTCTGTTGAGCACCAGGACTATGGAAATGGAACAGCCAACTTCTAAACTCAGACTGAGTCCATAAGAGTGGGAAACAGCAACTTATGTTGGGACAGCATAGCTATTCCCGCTTTTTTCTACCCAGCGTTCTTCGAGCTTCCTACCCAACAGGCAGGTTAGCTGTTTACAGGTCCCTAACAGTTACCTCCATTTGACAGGTGATAAGTAGGTACAAGTCACTACAAATTAAAATGTCAAGATAGCAAACAGATTTGTAAAGAGAATCTAGTTATTTTGGTACAGTATGCAAGACAAAGGCAGGGGTAAGAATCAGGACATGAGTAAATAACCCAGTACTGGTGATGCACTGAAAATCTAAGACTCTTTCTGGCTCAAGGCGAGTTTCTCTTAAAGGCCAAGTAGTTTACTGGTTTGTTGACATTTTCCAGAATGTTCTTAGATCTTTTAAGAGAGAGAAAAGAGTTGTCAATTGTTGTCAATTAACAAAAAAAAAAGGGAAGTAGGAGGTTGAGGATAGGAATTAAAGGATGGAGATTGAAAACATGCAGCTACTGCTGAGTTGACATGAACTGCTATTCATTCCAGCATAGACAATCTGAACAGTTTTCATTAGGTGAATATCCATAGTCAAGTAAAACAGAAGTAGCAAATACTTTAGTACCAAACACATTGTACACAGTAAAGCTTCCCAGTTCTTTCCCAGCGCTTTCTTGGGAACATGAACTTGTGAACGCATACTTGACTAGGATTCAGCCATGACTTCACAGGTAGCCTTTCACACTGTACAACTACATCTGTAACAGAGTCAAGTTTCCTGCTTGCAGGTTGGAAAAACATATAGGCATAAAAAAAGTGCATATATGTACTTTAAAACAAGTACTACCCTACACATAACAATCCAGGAACAAAGACCACACATGTCCATACAACATATATTTCAAAAGACTACTTTTCATCTGTCAATGAGGGTGATATATGTACTACATATACATGTATTCATGTACAAAGCTCCTTCTGCTTATATCAAATAGTGTCATAACAGATACTAGACAGAAGCTTTTATAAAAAGAAGACATCACTCAGGTGCTGCATTTAATCTGCAAGAACACTAGGAGCAAAGATTTAGAGGCACATTGAGTTGGTTCTACTTATGAAAGTTTTACACAGTGAATTCTAGAAAAGGATCTAATACAACCCATCACTTGGTGTCATTTAGGCTTTGCTTAACAGTTTGGCTCCAAGTAGCTATTGAATATCGCTTTAAAAAACACAAACCAACTCTCTTAAGTTTCTGTCCCAGGAGAGTAAACTGTGCGACTGCTGACAGCGCTTTTGTAACGAGCTACTCACATCAAAGGTCAGAAATCCATCTCAGCACACCCAGGAAGAGCACTCTGGCTCTGAGTGGATGATGTCTCCCATACCTACACCCACAGGGCTGTCTGAACACCTAAGTCAACTTTCGGATCTCGGCGCTTTGTTGGGGGGAGATATACACTTTCACATGCATGACAAGGGCCCGGGATCCCACTTGGGGGTTCAACCTGCAGAGTCCGGATCAGCGTCGGGAGCCGAGCAGACGGATTCTGTTCGCCTGAGGGCGAAGCCATTCCACAGGCAGCTACCCCCACCCTCCTCCACCTTCGCGACGAGACGGGTGGGACGCGGCCGGGCCAAGCCAAGCAGGGGACAAGCCGCACCTCGAGGCGACTCTCGGGGAAACAACCTCAGCGGGCTCCCTGCCACTAGTGGAAGGGCGAGACGACTTCAGCTTCTGTGGCAGGCTCCCTGCGGGCAGCCCCCGCCTTACCTTTCGCACTTTACTCTCTAGGTCCATGACGCCGTCGTCGCTGCTGTCGCCGCTGGTCTGCAAAGCGAGCGTGAGATGACTCTCGGCTGGCGACGGCGGACTCGCGGCGCACTGGGATAAGGCGTGAGGAAGCGCACACGCCCCTCAGCCCCTCGCGCCCGCCGCAGCACTCAAACTTCCGCTGCGCTGCGGCAGTGGCTGCCTGCGAACAAAGGCAGCGCGGCAGCCAATCACCGCTCAGCTGCCGCGCCCTGCCCAGCCTAGTGCCGGGTGACCGCGGCCTGAGTCACCCGGGGTGGGGCGTGGGGCGGGCGCGCGTTATCTGTGCGTCAGACGGCTACGACGAGGTGCCTCCCCAGGGAAGGCACAGGTAAATAAATAAGTAAATAAACCTGTCATTCGCGGTTGATTTATTGCCATGATTAAGAGAGGGAGGCGAGGCCATGTCCACAGCCTCAGCACACCCGCTGGGCCCAGCCTGCCTCTGGTTCTGGGGACAGGCTGAGCAGGTCTTTGTAAAAACTGTTAGAATTTCACCCTGGTATTGTGGGTCTCCCCTTGAGGTAATGGAGGAGCATCACTTGTGCCCATTTGGAAAGAGGGTGGTGGGGAGTGGGGCTGCTGTGCAGTGTGTGACCCAGGCAAAGGAATGGTGGTCAGGGCAAGACCAAACCCTACACTGTCCAGTCCAAACCCTACTGATGACCTGCACAGCTCTGTCCCCTAAGACTGGGGATAGACTTTTTAGCAAACCCTGTGTGACAGGACAAGGGGTGATGTTTTTAAACTAAAGGAGGGATGATGTAGATTTGGTGTAAGGAAGATACGTTTTACAGTGAGGGTGATGGATCACTGGAATAGGTTGTCCCATCCCTGGAGACATTCAAGGTCAGGCTGGATGAGGCCCGGGGCAACCTGATCTAGTTAAAGATGCCCCTGCCAACTACAGGGATGACTTTTATAGGTCCCTCCCGACCCAGATCACTCTATGATTCTGTTATGTGATTGTGTATAACTGCTCTTTACGCAGGTTCCATGGAGTACCTTGGCACCCACTCACTACACCTGGAGGAAATAAACATTTTTGTACAAGTGAGTTTGCTTCCGCCTGGGTCCACTCAAGAAGCTTTGACACTAGAGGTTTTTTCTATCCATTGAACAAAACAACAATTTTTTCTTCTGTTGTTGCTGGATAAATATTGGGAAAAATGTTTAGATTTTGATCCCAAAGTCAAATGCATGTGATCAGTCTTGGGATGTCACTGATACTATAACATATTGTCAAGGGTTTATCCTGAGACTAAATTGAACAGTTATTTGAGTTAATGTGCTAGTGGGCAAAAAAAACCCCAACAAAACAAGGAGGGTTCAAAAAACACTTGTAAATTGCAGGCAAAAACCAAAACCAACTTGATTTGGGGAAAAAACTTGATGCATTTAATTCACCCCACATAAAAACCCCACATAAAGACATACAGAGATTAATCACATGTTTTTGAATAATTGGGTAAGCTGCTCTCTGGAGTCCCTCAAAGGGAAGAGAATTTCAGCAGTTCTTGCTTCCTTGTGGAAACATGGAGTCCATTCAGTCCATGCACATGTCCCTTAGAGTCAGTGAGTATTTTGAAGTCCAGTTTCCCATTCCATGAGCTTGAAGGCATTCTTCCATTTTGAACATGCTGATTCCTGTGGCCATGACCAAGAGAATTCTCTTCATTTCAGCAAGCAATGGAATTCAGACAAAACTTTTATTCTGATGATCTTTGAAGTTCCATTCTTTCTCTCTCTGTTCACTACATTCCAAGAGATAGCTGCCATGTTCAGGCCAGTGTCATGAGTGTCTCTGAGAAAAGACAAAAGTGAAGTCAAGAAAAAGAGGAGTCAGAAACCAGAAGCTCCAAATCTGTCACACCTGTTTGCAGAGTTGCCTATTGGCCAATACTGAAAGTGAGAGATTGGAATTTCAAGCTCCTTTGTCACAGGTTGCTATATTAACTTCCCATTCCCTAAGGCAAAATTCTAACTATGATGAATATATTTTAAATATAATGTATGTGGAATGTAAAGTGATGGAATAATTAAGCATTTGCAAGATTAGGTACTTCCATAAATACTTACTTCTTTCATATTTCTTTTGATCTTTGGAAAAAGTGACAAACGTACAGACTTTATAGCTGCCCTAGGTAGTGATGGTGAATAATTAGGTAGATTATTTTATCATTAATCTGCAGAATTTAATGTTTTCTCTCCACACATACCAACTTTTCCCAAGTAAGTATTTGGTAATTTTCTGTTCAATATTTAGGCTTTTTGTCTGACATCAGTCATTGAAAGGTATATGTAACGAAGCAATGAGACTACATGTGTTTGTTCTCTATTTAAGGGGTGAAAGCCAAACTCTGACTTTTTTGCTGAGATAGGCAATATGGTGTTTGACTTGGGCCAAATGCCCAAATGCCAGTGACAATATAACAAGCCTTGTCCAAAAAGTTCAATAAAGTACTAAGAGAGGATGGTCTAAAGCTGTAACATTAGAAAAAAATGAGAACATAGAGCATCAGGTATTGCTGCTGGGCTCAGTATGTGTGTGTTCCAAAGAGAATTGAATAATGAGGGCTATTACCTTAATTTTTTTTGGTTTTGAAATTTTGGTTTTAATTTATTGTTCTCATTCATTTAGTTTGGTTTAGTTGTTCCTTCCTGCTGTTTTTGGGGACAGAAGTTACGGGAGTTAGAGTGCCTGAAATGTTGGTGTGTCTGGGACCTATAGTTTGACTGCCATCCATGCTCATCATTTCCTTAGCTATCCAAGGACTAAGCAGGAGATTATTCCTGTTCAGTGAGTACGCTGTTGAATGATACAATATAATGGAGAAAAATGACAGCAATTAAAACAGACTTGCTAGGTACCTTTTCTGTGCTAAGCAGAGAAAGGAAAGAATCATATGAATAATTTCTTTTCATATGGGAATGAAGGTAGAGCATAATTTCATGTTAGGAAGCAAAAGAAAAGAAAGAAAATGTTGTATGATTTAAGTACATTTTTCTTACTCTTCTGGAGAATAGTAACAGAGTAATGGTTTTTATTGTTAATTTTTTTCTTCCTTCTGTTTTTCCCTACTAAGCTGTGACACTACTGGATTATTAATAATTTCTTTTACTCGTATTTTCCTTGAACAACTTGAGTTGGAGATGCTGTGTTTGTGATTCGTGCATCTTTCAATATAGCAAACTTTTACAGACTTCCTATCTATGAATTTGTGTATGAATTCTACAAATTCATATACATAATGGAAAATGCAGACAGAAATATGAGACTTCTTTTGCAAACCAAGAGACTGCTGTTGGAACACACTTCCTCTGAGACTTGGATCAGCGAAGAAGGCATTTTAAGATTCTAAATCTTTTCTGTGTTTTCTATGACTTTAATTAGTTTGGCAGAAAAACCTTACTGTTCTGTGAATGTGATTCTGTATAGCTCTTCTCCTTAAACAGTCTAAAGTTGCCAGGTCTGCAGTGTTGAAATATGCCAGGGCACAGAGCTAGGCTTTCTCATGACTATCTAGGAGATATCAAATATCTGTTTTAAATATTAGCATTTTTGGAAGAAAGAGCAAGACCCATCCCAAATTAATTTCCCGCAGTGATGTTGCTGCAGGCTTCATGGAGACAACAGGCAGAAGATGGGAAAAAGCTAATACTTCTGGGAGGGTAGACAGGAGTGTGGACAATCTGTCTGATACTGTGCACTCAGGTACCATAATGTTGAATGCATTTGGAGTAACAATGTATCTCCAAACATTAGATACATAGATTATATATCTATGACTTATAAGTCCCTCATCAAATGACAGTATCAAAATGACTTTGCAATGTTGAACTATTGTTTCTAATAAAGATGTTATTTAATAAGCAGTTCTTTTGTTTAAATTTAGAAGGAAATAGTTCAGACTAGCTTCCAGATAAATTCTTCTAGCTGCACTGTTTACTCAGTGCTTCATTTGTTATAACTAATGACACTGTGTACTTTTATGATTTTTTTTTTTTTTAAGTATAATCTTAAGTGCAATATAAATACAGGAGTCGTTCTTGCCTCAAAGTGGCTTAATCCACTACTTTAGTCTTCAGAAAAGCATTTCAGTTTGAGAAGATAATAACATTTGCCTTTTGTATCCACGTGGATAAAACAAGAGAATGTTACATGGAATGCCTTGGGGACCATCCAATAAAAAACATAGAATGGGGCTTGGGTGCCTAAATCAAAAATTGCAAATCTTACTGCACTACAGATGATCTGCTTCCCAGCTTAGCATATACATAGTTCTCCACTGCATGTTCTTTGTTTCACCTTTTGCTTCCTTACATTGGTGATTCTGTGAATCATAAATTCACATATTGACAATATTAATTGTATTGTTCACAAGGCTTGGTTCTTTCAAGATCTAGAGATTAAACTTCACTGTATTTCACTCTTCAGAGCAGTTTAATGTGTTAGGAAGTTTCAGATCATACATGAGGGAGAGGCTGATTTACGATCCTTACAAAATTCAGTAAAAGCTATTGCTTTTTTAAAAAGAGTATAGTGAGAAGAATCACAGAATCACTCTGGTTGGAAAAGACCCCTGGGATCATCGAGTCCAACCATCTACCCTGCCTTACAAGTTCACCCCTAAATCAGATCCCTCAACACCTCATCCAAACGATCTTTAAACACATCCAAGGATGGTGACTCAACCACCTCTCTAGGAAGCCTATTCCAATGCCTGACCACCCTTTCTGTGAAAAAATTCTTCCTAATGTCTAGTCTAAACCTACCTTGTTGTAACTTGAACCCATTCCCTCTTGTTCTATCACTAATGCTTGTGAGAAGAGACTAGCACCAATTTCACCACAATGTCCTTTCATGTAGTTGTAGAGAGTGACGAGGTCTCTCTCTCAGCCTTCTCTTTTTCAAACTAAAGAGCCCCAGCTCTCTCAGTCTTTCTTCATACGCTCTATTGTCCAGGCCCTTCACCATCTTAGTTGCCCTTGTATGCACCGGCTCCAGCACCTCCACATCTCTCTTGTATTGAGGTGCCCAAAATTGGACACACTACTCAAGATGTGGCCTCACCAGTCCCGGATACAGGGGGACGATCACCTCTCTGCTCCTGCTGGCCACACTATTTCTAACATAAGCCAGGATGCCATTGGCCTTCTTGGCCACCTGGGCACACTGCTGGCTTACATTCATCTTCCTGTCAATTAGAGCCCCCAGGTCCCTCTCTGCAAGATGGCTCTCCAGCCACACCTCCCCAAGCCTGTAGCGTTGCATGGAGTTGTTGTGGCCCAAGTACAGGACCTGACACTTTGCCTTATTGAAGCTGCTGCCATTAACACTGGCTCCAATCTATCCAAGTCTCCTTGAAGAGCCTCCCTACCCTCTGGCAGATGAACGCTCCCACCTAACTTGGTGTCATCTGCAAACTTACTAATGATACACTCTGTGTCCTTGTCGAGATCCTCAATAAAGATGTCAAACAGAGATGGCCCCAACACTGAGCCCTGAGGCACGCCACTTGTGACAGGCCACCAGCTGGGTTTGACTCCATTGACCACCACTCTTTGGCCCGGCCATTCAACCAGTGTTTTATCCAGCAGACTGTGTGCTCATCCAAGCCATGAGCATCCAGCTTATCAAGGAGAATTCTATGGGGAAGAGTGTTGCAGGCTTTTTGAAAGTCCAGGTAAACAATATCCACAGCCTTTCCCTCGTCCAATAGTCGGAGAAGGAGATCAGGTTGGTCAGGCAGGACCTGCCTTTAATAAACCCATGTTGACTGGGCCTGATCCCCTGGTTGTCCTGTACTTGAAGTGTGATGGCACTTGAGATGATGTGTCCCATGACCTTCCCTGGTACCGAGGTCAGACTGACAGGTCTATTGTTTCCTA